>JAFMOC010000014.1:475000-490000 GCA_019802505.1 Corydoras sp. C115
TCCTGACGGAGAGACACGTGATTATTGATTACTGATTATTTATTACTGATTATTGATTACTGATTATTGGTTATTGATTACTGATTATTTATTACTGATTATTGATTACCCATTATTGATTACCGATTATTGGTTATTGATTACTGATTGTTGATTATTGGTTACTGATTATTGATTACTTATTATTGATTACTGGTTATTAATTACTGATTATTGATTATTGATTACTGGTTATTGGTTACTGATTATTGATTTGTTATTGATTACTGATTGTTGATTACTGATTATTGATTACTGATTACTAATTATTGGTTATTGATTTCTGTTTGTTGATGACTGATTGTTGATGACTGTTGATTACTGATTGTTGATTACTAATTATTGGTTATTGATTACTGATTCCTGTTTGTTGATTACTGATTGTTGATTACTGGTTATTTGTTATTGATTACTGATTATTGGTTATTGATTACTGGTTATTTGTTATTGATTACTGGTTATTGATTACTAGTTATTGATTACTGATTATTGATTACTGGTTATTGATTACTGGTTATTTGTTATTGATTATTGATTACTGATTATTGATTACTGGTTATTGATTACTAATTATTGGTTATTGATTACTGATTATTGGTTGGTTCCCGCCTCCTCACCTGCTTCAGGGTGAAGGTGTCTGTGCTGGAGAAGATCACCACGGTGCTGTGCATGGCGTTCTCGTCCTCCTCGCGGAACAGATACATGGACGGCTCCATGCTCGCCTGCAAGAACGAAGAAGGGGGTCAATCGAGAACCCCACACACACACACACACACACACACACACAGCTGGCTAAAAGCTTATTGGTTGCCGGTTGATTCACACACCCCGGGCGCAGGTACCGGTCCGACTCCGTTCTTCATTCTGGATCGACCGCGGCCCCCTCGGCCCGAGAGCCCCGCCCCTCGGGGCCGCCGCCTTCCTGGGAACCCCGATCCGCGACCCTGCAGGACAGACAGCTTTAATATCAGCTGGACACAACTGACACACACACACACAGTGTACACACACAGATACACACACCCACTGTACATGTGTGTGTATGTTTTACTCTGATGAAGCTGAGTGAAGATGGATTATAAACTGAACGTGATCATAAGAAAATCAATAATCAATAAAGTGATTAAAGAACCAGAACCACACCCCCTGACCCCCAACCCACTGACCCCCCGAACCCCCAGAATGTCCACATCTCCTCCCCTCTGATAGTGGAAGTTCATATGGACTACCTCATAATAGAAACATTACTCAGTGTGGATGGTGCTGGGGCCTATCCCTGCACTTTACTGTAAGAGGACTGTAATTAATGCTGAATAATGAAGTGATTCTTTGAGGAAACTACAGACGGATTTTCATTAAAGACCCAGAAGATACATCACACGGACCTCACAGGGGCCTCAGCAGACCTCACACAGACCTCACAGGGGCCTCAGCAGACCTCACACGGACCTCGCAGCGGCCTCAGCAGACCTCACAAGAACCTCACAGGGGCTTCAGCAGACCTCACACTGACCTCACAAGAACCTCACATCAACCTTACACAAACATCACAGGGATCTTTTGCAGACCTCATACAGACCTTACACTGACCTCACAGGGACAACATACTGACTTCACACAGACCTCACAGGGACCTCAAATGGACCTCACAGGGACATCATACAGGGGCCTCACATGGACATCATACTGACCTTACACAGACCTCACAGGGACATCATACTGACCTCACAAGGGCCTCACATGGACCTCACAGGACCATCACACTGATTTCATTTACAATGACTATCTCACAGACAGGCGCCACCTACTGGTCCACAAAGTAATTTCCTTCCCCGCACGCCAGCAGCAGAAGGTGGTTTGGTATGTTCCGTCATTTAAAATTTTTGAAAGGGAGGGGGGGTGACTCCACCCACCGACAGGAAAACAACATTCAGTTCATGGTCAGAGATCTCAGATAAAGGTGTAGTTACCACACGAACGTTCCAGACGGCCAAACTGGGGGTCTGCCTGCTTTTTGGGGCGTCCCAAACCAGGGACGGAGAGGGGAAACACGGTCTGGGAGAGGTGTTCCATCCACCCTGAGAGTGAGGCGGGCGAGAGAGAGAGAGGGAGAGAGAGAGAGAGAGAGATGTGGACGAGAGACATGCAACGACATGAAGAAAAAGTAAAAACATCCATGCACGCACATCAATGGCTTATAAAGAGCTGGAGGATCATGGGAAATGGGAGAGGAACCAAGGTGTCCTGTAGAACAGGACGTTCTCGTCAACGGGAAAAGGGGTGTACACGAGATTATAGGAACCGACGGCTCGCGGATTGGGAGGCGGTGTGAGGGGTCGTAGAGGGGTCGTAGACTCTAGTCAGTGATGCTGGAGTCACATGCTGCACTGTGTTCCCCACGCCCATCCAGGGGAGAACGTTTCGGGCACTGGGTAGATACACCCAGGACAGGGCGCCAATCCATCACTGGGCACACACTCACTCTATATGGGGCAATTTGGAGAACTCAATTGTCTTGATCCATGTTTTTGGACTGTGGGAGGAAACCGGAGAACCCGGAGGAAACCCACGCGGACACGGGGAGAACATGGACACTCCACCCAGATGGGGATTCGAACCGGGAATCCCTAGCGCTGAGAGGAGAACATGCCAATCACTAAGCCACCGTGCCGCCCTGTGTCAATCAATCACTTTAATTAATGAATTAATTAAATTAATTAATGAATTGATTTAATTAATTAATTAATTAATTAATTAATTAAATGTCATGCTTTATTATCAGCTCTAATTGCCTTCCTCGTCTGTTTCGTTTGATGCCCCCTAATGGACTCACATAGTTTTCCAGTTGTTATAGTTTCTCCGTTGGTTAAATATCTGTACATAGCTCAAGAAGGACGAGTCCCCCACTGAGTCTCGGTCCTCACAAGGTTTCTTCCTTAAATAACAACATAACAGTGAGTTTTGTCTTGCCGCTGCCTCTTCGGCTCGCTCTTTGGGGGTTTAAAGGCTTTTCATTCTGTAAAGCTGCTCTGTGACGATGTTCTGTTGTAAAAAGCGCGACATAAATAACTTGACTTGACTTACGGTGGGGGGGGCGTAAGCGAGGTGGTGTGGCAGGAGCGTAGCGGAACGGACAGCGGGCGGGGTACGGAACCAAGGTGGTGTGGCAGAGTCATAGAAGAACAGACGAGGTGGTGCAGGGGTGGAGGAATGTGGTGGGGTGGGGCGTAAAGGAATCGAGGCGGTGTGGCAGGGGCATTAAGGACCAAACGATGGTGGGTTAGTTGAGGGGCGGAAAGGGGTGTAGTGGATCAGACGGTACTTGGGGAGGTGATGAGGTAGGAAGGAGGCAGTGTGGAAGGGGCATAGTGGAACGTGATGGGGGCAATAACCCATAATTAGGGGTAATGAACTGGGGAACCCACTTGGGAGTATTGAGACGTCGTGTGTCTCAATATTCAGGTTCTGATATTTATAGAGTGGACCTTAAATGATGGTCCATTTAAGGTGGAACTGCTGCATTATGAGGATTCCTGAGGGTTCATAATGCAGCGCGGCTTTGGTTCCTTAACCAATAAAAAAAAAAAGAACCAACTTAAGGATAAATGAACCAACGGAACGGTGCAGAACAAATGAACTGGGCGTGAACTTAAGTATGAAGGAGACGATGGTGAGAGAACCCGCTGAGGTGGTGGTGCTCGGGCCGGTGTGCTCCACAACCTTCGCTGTAGGAACCTTCACAAGAACATTCGGTGTCTGAACTCCACCCATGCACCCACGCACACCAAGAACCGCCACTGGACCTACCTGCTTCACCCGGGGCCTTCCGGGTGAGAACTTCCTCTTGGAGATGGCGGGCTTGCCCATGCCGATCTTGGGCGTGAGCGGGATGAAGGTGGCTGAAGGCACGTTGCTGCTGGGTTCCGCCGGTCCTGAGGGGTGTGGTGGGCTGATCACCAACGGAAAGCCCTCAGCCTGTCTGACCAGCGGGGGCTTCAGTGAGGTTCTCTCCTCCACCAGTGAGCTCAGCTTTGCCAGGCTGCGTTCTCCATCAGTGCTGATGTCCATCTCCTCAACGGGGCTTTGAGAAGGTCCGAGAAGTTCCTTCGCGATAAAACACTGGGACTGTCTTCTGGATGCCTCCATCACGGAGCCCTCAAAAGAACCTTTGTATTGTTCTAATGTGAGGCCAGTGGCAGGTCTTTCTCGATGGTCCACCAAGTGTCCCGCAGAAGGTCTTTCTCGGTGGTCCAGCATATGGCTTGCAGAAGGTCTTTCATGATGGTCAACCATGTGGCCTGCAGAAGGTCTTTCTCGGTGGTCAACCATGTGGCCTGCAGAAGGTCTTTCTCGGTGGTCAACCATGGGGCCAGCAGAAGGTCTTTCTCGGTGGTCAACCATGGGGCCAGCAGCTCTTTCTCGGTGGTCCACCACATGGACAGCAAAAGGTCTCTCCTGGTGGTCCATCATGTGGCCTACAGAAGGTCTTTGTCTGTGGTCCACAACGTGTCCCACAGGAGGTCTTTGTCGGTGGTCTACCATGTGTCCCATAGGCGGTCTTTGTCGGTGGTCCACCATGTGTCCCATAGGAGGTCTTTCTCTGTGGTCGAACACGTGTCCCACAGGAGGTCTTTCTCTGTGGTCCAGCATGTGGCCTGCAAAATGCCTTTCTCGGTGGTCCAGCATGTGACCTGCAGAAGATGTTTCTCGATGCTCCACCATGTGTCCTGCAGAATGTCTTTCTCGGTGGTCCACCATGTGGCCTGCTGAAGATGGTGCATGCTGCGTCATGGTGAAGCCTGCAGTGGATCGTCCATGCATCTCCATCATGGGGTCCACTGAAGACCTTTCATGTTGCTCCACAGGGAGACACACCGGAGGTCTTGCAGACTGTTCTGCCGGAAGGCCTGAAGCAGCTGTGGTTCTATCCTCCACCCGGAGTCCTACAGCGGGATTTGCACGCTGCTCCATCTTGAGGCCTGCAGCAGGTATTGCGCTCCGTTCCAACACGAGGCCGGGAGCAGGTACCTGAATCTTTTCCACCATGAGGGCGGGGGCAGGTTCGGTTCTCTGCTCCACGGTGAGGACCGCAGAAGGTCTCGTAATCTGCTCCTCCACGAGGCCTGCAGCGGGTTCCGTTTCCCTGTCCACGGTGAGGACCGCGGCAGGTTTATGAGGCTGCTGGGCATCGAGGTTTTGAGAAGATGCACCACAGTTCTCCATACCGAGACCCTCACAAGCTCCACCTTCTTCCACCACATGGACTTTAGGAGAACCCTCTGAAGTTCTCTCATGCTGCTCAAGTGGCAGACTGGTAGACTCTTTAGGGTCTTCCTTAACCAGAGCTCCAGAGGAACATGGTTCTGATATCTCCACCAGCTGAGCTTCAGGGGATTTTTCACATTCTTGCCCTTTGGGACCTTCAGGAACCTCTTCTGGTTCCTCCACCATGAGGCTCTCGGAAGCTTTTTGACCTTCCGCCATCGTGGAACCTCCCTGCTCTTGCACCTTCTCCCTCTGCTCCACTGAGACCTCCATCTCCTCCACCCTAGGTACAGATTCAGCAGAATCCATTGACGCTTCACTATGTTCTGGGTGTGGAACCTCCATAGGCTCCACTACAGAAGGTCCAGGAACCCTCGCGATGGATTCCCCCTCCCCCGCTGGTATCGATGGCGCCTCCCCCTGCTGTAACGCTGTTCCTGTAAGTGTAGATGTGGGTGGAGTTAATGATTGGAGGGAGGAGTCTGGCTCCTGCTGCGAAGGTTCTGGATTACCAGCTGGTTCCGAGTCCTGAGCGGAACGTGGGACTAGACAGGAGGAGAGATGAGGCGTTAGAGGTTCACTCAGACGGAGACAAGCACGAGAAGTTCTACAGACGTGAGGTGAGAAGAACAGGATGGAGGAACCTGGAGCTTCTTCATGGGTGGGTTCCTGTGACGACGCCTCCTCAGCAGTCGCCGACTCGGCATTTTCACAGGTCTCATCGGTCCGTCCTGCCCCAGAGGAGAAGAACATACCAAATATCAGATCGGAGTCACTTATCTGTGGTCCCGATTATGACGGACATCCTGATACGGCCATTTAACTCGGATGGGACGCTCGAATCTGATCTACTGCCCCAATGTGACTCAGATCTGAGCTGTTAATGACGGGGCGAACATACCAAATCTCATATTTACAGTACACCTGGTCCTGAATACGATGCGCATCCGATTCGTGGCCATTTCACTTGGATAAGACACTCGGATCCGATCTACTGCCCTGATGTTACTTAATGTAAACTGTTAATGATGGGGCGAACATACCAAATCTCATATTTTCACATCAGACCTTTTTCAATCACACCTTTGGTCCTGAACATAATCAGCATCCGATTCGCGGCCGGGTGACTCGGATGGGACGCTCGAATCCGATCTACTGCCCCAATGTGACTCAGATCTGAACTGTTAATGACGGGGCGAACATACCAAATCTCATATCTTTACAGTACGGCTGGTACTGAATACGATGCGCATCCGATTCCATTTCACTTGGATAAGACACTCGAATCCGATCTACTGCCCTGATTATCTTCCGCTTTATCCTCTATTAGGGTCGCGGTGGGGTTCCCCATGCCCATCCAGGGGAGAACGTCTCGGGCGCTGGGCAGATACACCCAGGACAGGGCGCCAATCCATCGCTGGGCACACACTCACTCACACAGACACACTCTATATGGGGCAATTTTGAGAATTCAATTGACTTGATCCATGTTTGGGAGGACTGTGGGAGGGAGGACTGTGGGAGGAAACCGGAGAACCCGGAGGAAACCCACGCAGACACGGGGAGGACATGGAAACTCCACCCAGATGGGGATTCGAACCGGGAATGCCTAGTGCTGAGAGGAGAACGTGCCAACCACTAAGCCACCGTGCCGCCCTGCCCTGATGTTAATTAATGTAAACTGTTAATGATGGGGCGAACATACCAAATCTCATCTTTTCACATCAGACTTTTCTGAATCACACCTTCGGTCCTGAACATAATCAGCATCCGATTCGCGGCCATTTAACTCGGATGAGGCGCCCGAATCCAATCTACTGCCTTCAAGTAACTCTAAACAGTTAATGGCGGGGCGAACATACCAAATCTCAACTTTTCACATCAGCTCTGAATCAACTCGGATGTGACGCTCGAATCCGATCCTACCTGATTCGTCGGCCTCGGTCCTCTCCATCTGGCAGGAGGCCTGGCTGTCGCTCTGCGGCGCCCCCTCGCTGTGAACCTGAGCGGTGCGGGGCTGCGAGTCCGATCGCGCGACCTCCTCGCGGCGCTCCCCCGGCGGCGGCGGCGGCTGCTTACACCCCGAACAGAGGAAGCGCTCCCCGCTCCGCAGCTCGGCGTGACTCTCCAGCTGCCTCTCACACGCCGTGTGGAACCACCTGCAGAACCCGGAGAACCCGCCACAGAGACAGCGGACGTGTGAGATCGGGGGGCTGAGGGCGGGGGGGGGGCAGGGTTGTGGGTGGTACACTACGTACCGCTTGCAGTGATGGCAGCAGAGCAGATCCTTCTGGAGCTCGGGGTCCAGGTTCCCGGAACACGAGGTGCAGGCGAGGGGGGCGTGGTGGTGGGCGGAGCAACCCTCGCACAGCAAGCCGCTGCTCCGTGCACCGCACTGCACACACACCTTGCAGTTCTGTAACACACACACACACACACAGGGTCAGGCTGCACACCCGCGCCTCCACCCACGGACATTCGGCCGGGTGTGATCCATCCAGTTAGCCGCCCTCTAGGGCTGCATTCAACTACAGATTTTCGTAGTCGAATCTGATTCGTCAGATTTTCTCTCTAGTCGACTGATCGTCGAATCAGTTAACCTTTTTTTTGTTTGTTTTTCTTTTTTCTTTTTTTTTCTAGAAATTAGGATGATTTTATTTGACAAAAGGCTATATATATAACAAAAACAAAGACATTTCATGTAAAAACTAATGCTTAGCAGCAGCCATGGGCGCCCCCTTGTGGTCAAAATGGTACATTCGACTATGAGGTTCATAGTCGACTACGGTTCTCCGAGTCGAATCGTCGAATCAGCGAACATTGCAGCTCACCCCTACCGCCCCCTCACCTTGCACCGCCACCCGTTGGTGGGGATGGAGTCGATGGCGGGCTGCAGGCAGAACGTGTGGTACCCCTTGTCGCACATGTCGCACACCAGCATCTTGGAGTCCTCGCCGGGGTTCCTGAGACAGGATCAGAGGACGTTACAGCGGGACTCGGCGCGTTCTCCGCGGGTGGGGGGGGGTGGGGGGGTGCTTCCACACTCACTTGCACGTCTGGCAGACCTTGCACTCGGGGCACTGCCAGCCCGCCCGCCGCAGCGGGGTAGCGCCGATGTCCAAGCACATGCCGTGGTAGTGGAGGCCGCAGCTGGTGCAGAACAGCTGGTCCATCAGGTCGCCCGCGCTCTCGCACAGCACGCAGTGCGCCTCCGCCGACGCTGCGCCGGAACCAACAGACCCACCGTCAGCCCTCCATCGCACGATCGCAATCCGCCCGCCTGGCGCCAACAACCGCGCGCTGAGGCCGGGGGGGACCGGGCCTCAGGAGCTACCGCCAGAGCTACACCCCACAACTCCTATAATCCCTCATAAACCATGTGTGGTTGCCACAACCACTATAATCCCTCAGACATTTGTTAAAGTTGCCACAACTACTATAATCCCTCATAAACATTTGTTACAGTTGCCACAACTACTATAATCCCTCATAAACATTTGTTACAGTTGCCACAACCACTATAATCCCTCAAACATTTGTTAAAGTTGCCACAACTACTATAATCCCTCATAAACATTTGTTACAGTTGCCACAACTACTATAATCCCTCATAAACTTTTGTTACAGTTGCCACAACTACTATAATCCCTCAAACATTTGTTACAGTTGCCACAACTACTATAATCCCTCAAAAACATTTGTTACAGTTGCCACAACTACTATAATCCCTCATAAACATTTGTTACAGTTGCCACAACTACTATAATCCCTCATAAACATTTGTTACAGTTGCCACAACTACTATAATCATTCATAAACATTTGTTACAGTTGCCACAACTACTATAATCATTCATAAACATTTGTTACAGTTGCCACAACTACTATAATCCCTCAAAAACTTTTGTTACCGAGAGAGAGAGAGAACGCTGCTCTTACATTTGCTGACGGCCAGCTGGATGTGTTCGGTGCAGAGGACCGCGAGCCTCCGGAAGTCCTGGAAGGTCCCGGCTCCCCCCGCGCATGGATAATGGTACGAGCGGTCGCACCCCTCCGCACAGCACTTAATGGATGCTCCAAGGCGCTTACAATATGCACAATGCTGGAGAGAGAGAGAGAGAGAGAGAGAGAGAGAGAGCTCTGAGTCTAATGAAGCCCTGCTGCAGGATCAGGTTACGGAGGAGCCTCTGAGTGGATGAGTTCATCTTACCTCACCCTCACCTCATCCACCTCTCCCTTACCTCACCCCTCACCTCGCCCTCGTCCACACACGGGGCAACTGGTGCAGGGGTTTCCCCCCTCGGAGGGGAAGTGGGCGAGCGCGCTGTAAATTCAGTACTGGATCTCGGCCCTCGTCTTCCTCTAAAGGGATCCGTTAGAAAGTGCTTCCTCAAAACATATCCTCATTTCTGTGTCCTCAATAGCGCTGATGCCTTTGAGCTGTCCCCTCTGGAAGCAGAGACTTCAGCTGCCGCTCAGACGGCGAGGAGGAGGCGCAGAGGAGGCGCGGAGGAGGCGCAGCGTAAACCAGTCACGCACCCAAATCACACAACCAAGTTCAACTGGAGACAACTCTATAACTTCCCAAGCGTTGGTTGCCACAACCACCATAATCCCTCATAAACATTTGTTACAGTTGCCACAACTAATATAATCATTCATAAACATTTGTTACGGTTGCCACAAATTTTATAATCCCTCATAAACTATGTTTGTGGTTGCCACAACCACTATAATCCCTCATAAACATTTGTTACAGTTGCCACAACTGCTATAATCATTCATAAACATTTGTTATGGTTGCCACAACTCCTATAATCCCACATAAACTATGTTTGTGGTTGCCACAACCACTATAGTCCCTCATAGACGTTTGGTACAGTTGCCACAACTACTATAATCCATTATAAACATGTGTTACAGTTGCCACAACTACCATAATCATTTATTAACATTTGTTACGGTTGCCACAACTACCATAATCATTTATCAACATTTGTTACGGTTGCCACAACTACCATAATCATTTATTAACATTTGTTACCGTTGTCACAACTCTATAATCCCTCATAAACTATGTTTGTGGTTGCCACAACCACCATACTCCCTCATAGACGTTTGGTACAGTTGTCACAACTCCTATAATCCCTCATAAACTATGTATGTGGTTGCCACAACCACTATAATCCCTCAGACATTTGGTACAGTTGTCACAACTCCTATAATCCCTCATGAACTATGTTTGTGGTTGCCAAAACCACTATAATCCCTCATAGACGTTTGGTACAGCTGTCACAACTCCTATAATCCCTCATAAACGATGTTTGTGGTGGCCAAAACTCCTATAATCCCTCATAATCTGCCACCGTTAATTGAATGTTTTAATAACGTCCTGAGCCACGGCAGCGGTGCGGAACGTTCTCACACCGGTTCTCGTTCTCGCGCCGTGTGCCCACATCTTCAGCTCTACTCTTTAATAATTAAAACGCTCGTTACGGTGAGTAATCGGTGGCATGTGCATGTTTGTAATTACCATCACGTCTAATTAATCTCAGGTTAATTACGGTGCGTTAGAATAACAGACGAGCGAACAGAACGCGGACGGAACCCGGTTCCAGATCAAACTAATCAAACACAGACCCTTGGAGCGGGGGTCCTGAAGGCTCAGGCTCCGGAGCGCGAGCGCAGAGCACGACGTCATGACCTTTTCAGCGCCGGCGTCGACCTTTCACACCTCCACCCTCCCCCGCCCCCCGCAGCCCACGCCGGTCTCAAATGTCAAGTCTGAGTTGTAAGAGGCTGATCTACGGCTCGGGAACGTTCGGGGTTCCGCGCGACGCCCAGACTCACCTCTGTGCTCCCTGAGTGGATAGCTCTGTCCACGTAGAGCAGTGATTGGTCCTCCGCCCGAAGCACGCCGTCCGACCAGAGAGCGCACCGCTGATGGGCCCAGACCTGACCTGCGCGCACACACACACACACACACACACACACACACACACACACACACACACACACACACACACCGTCAGGTGAGCCGACACGCCGTACGGCTTGACGCTCATCAGTCAGCCGCTGACTCAGCGTTCCGGAGCGAGGTGTGAATACCAACGACGTCTTTTTATCACCATGCACCTTTTTTTTCCTCCCAATCAGCGACGACACCCAACGACTGACAATGAATTTTGAGGAATACAATCCCCATGTGTGAGCTCTACTACACCCCCCCCCCCCCTGCATCACCTGCACCACCTCATCACCACCACACCACCACCCACGGACAGCTTCACCCTGCAGGTCGACATCAAATCAACGCTTGCAGTGAACTGGATTTGTGTGAATGCAGCCAAATTGTGTAACAACTACATAGGTCCTACACTCCACCTGTGTGGGTCTCTCTGTATGCATGTATTTTATACTAATTACATTATGTATTATTAGTGCTATATGTAAATATAATATCTAAAATAATTTACTACATACTACAGTATATCATAGGTACTGTATACTATATATATACCATTAACTTAAATAAATAAATAAAACATTTTATATATAGCAATAATATGTACATTGTAGGCGGCACGGTGGCTTGGTGGTTTAGCACGTTCGCCTCACAGCGCTAGGGATTCCCGGTTCAAATTCCCATCTGGGTGGAGTTTCCATGTTCTCCCCGTGTCTGCGTGGGTTTCCTCTGGGTTCTCCGGTTTCCTCCCACAGTCCAAAAACATGGATCAAGTCAATTGAGTTCTCAAAATTGCCCCATATAGAGTGTGTCTGTGTGAGTGAGTGTGTCAGCGATGGGTTGGCGCCCTGTCCTGGGTGTATCTGCCCAGCGCCCGAGACGTTCTCCCATGGATGGGCATGAGGAACCCCCCCCCCCCCCCCCCCCCGACCCTAATAGAGGATAAAGCGGGAGATAATGAAAGAATGTACATTGTAAGCTACTGATACTATAGGTGTGTGTGTGTGTATATATATATATAAATCGGGGCAACAGTTTGGGGAAGGCCCTTTTGTCCTCAAGGTCCGTCATGAGATGGCTGTGTGTGTGTGTGTGTGTGTGTGTTATGAAGTTCCTCATATATATATATATATATATATATATATATATATATATATATATATATATATATATATATATATATTTGTTAATATACTATATATATATATATATATATATATATATATATATAAATAAATATATTCTTATTTACACTATATATATAATGTATATATTATATAATGTATGTATTATATTTATAGTATACATATTACATATATTTATAGTATATATATTATATACTGTAGCCTGTATTGTGTGTGTGTGTGTGTGTGTGTGTGTGTATATGTATATATATATATATATATATATATATATATATAGGTGTCCTGCCCTTTAAATCTGTACCTGACTCGCTGAAGAGAGACTGGACGTCTACGTCTTCTGGTAACCCGACAAGATGGAGCTCGTCCCAGGACCTGCTGCTGGACTCATCACCTCGAGAACTGGAAACAATCAGACCTCCATCAGACCTCCATCCTCTCACACAGTAGCAGAAACTACAGATGAAGCAGCTGAACATGGCGGCTCCTCCACCCAACTTATCGGTGTGTATTAATGAAACCCCTTTAAGCAGGTCTGAATAATATGCGCTCCACTGTGACACGGCGACATCCTCCATCCTTCATCCCCGGCGAGGCGGGGGGGTGGGGGGTGGGGTGCGGCGGTGGTGCGGGTCGTACGGCAGAGAGCGCGGGGGCGTCTGAGTCACGGCTCCCCGTGTCTTCTTTGTTTTCGTCTCCACTTTTCTCCCCCTGCGCGCCGCACGCGGGGAGGACGGAGCCCCGCAGCGCCGGCACTCTGGCAGACTCGCGCTCGCGGCACATTACATCATCGTCGCTTAACCCCCCTCCCCTCCCCTCCCCTCCCCCCACCCCCCCAACTTTCGGCTCCGACGTGCCGAGACAAATTAGGCAGCGTTCCAGCAGAGGCCATGAGGGCCCTTTGTGGGGCAGAACACACGCCGAGTCTCACATCCTGCCCCGCACGGCGCGCTGACTAACCGCGGGCGGAGAGACCGCGCCGAGGAGGACGCCGTCACTGTGCCGCGTCCAGAGAGCGATGGGCGTGGCCTAACCACCGACGGTACACACGGGAGACGGGATGGAAAAAAGAAAAAAGGTATAAACACGGTGGCCACTTCATAACACACACACACACACACACACACAAACAAACACACACACAAACACACACACACGCCATCTCATGACGGACCTTGAGGACAAAAGGGCCTTCCCCAAACTGTTGCCCCGATTTGCAACACACCTCCATTCCCCTCGGGTCCCCATGACGCCGCGGAACGCCCCGCCCGGCCGAGTCGAACCCGAGGCGCACGGAGCACTTACCGCTTAGAGTCCTCGAGTCTCCCTGATTGGCTGTCGTCATGGTTACGGCTGAGCGGAGGGTCGCAGCCCGGCGTGGCCTTGAAGAGCTTCAGCTCGCCCTGACCGAGCAGACTGCGAGCGCCGCGGTAACAAAAGGCACAGAGCCGCTCGCTGCAGACAGAGAACCGCACGCCGTTAGAACGTCAGGATGAGTGGAGGACGGGTCAGCACCACCACCCGAGAGTGTGTGTGTGTGTGTGTGTGTGCACCACCACCTGAGTGTGTGTGTGTGTGTGTACCACCACCTGAGTGTGTGTGTGTGTGCACTACCACCTGAGTGTGTGTGCACCACCACCTGAGTGTGTGTGTGTGTGCACTACCACCTGAGTGTGTGTGTGTGTGCACCACCTGAGTGTGTGTGTGTGTGCACCACCACCTGAGTGTGTGTGCACACCACCACCCGAGTGTGTGTGCACACCACCACCCAAGTGTGTGTGTGTGTGCACCACCACCCGAGTGTGTGTGTGTGCACCACCACCTGAGTGTGTGTGTGCACCACCACCCGTCTCATGGAACCTCCACCTCTAATAAACACATGAATATGTTAGTGAACCAACACACTTCTACTTCCAGCTCTGTCCTTTAGGCGGCGCCACAGGGATCATTATGTCCTCCCTCACATCGATGAGCCTCCTCCTGGGCCTTCCTCCCCTCCACCTCCATGCGTCTTCCCTCTGACCTCCAATCCCGTCTCCGAAACGTCCTGCCTATCCCGTCCCTCCAATAAACCTCCAAAGAGACCCCCAGCATCATCTCCATCTCCTCCAATCAGAGCCTCCATCTCTCAGCTGTCAATCACAGCTCTCGCTCCAGTTTCAGGTGGATGATCAACAGTTTGGGGAAGGCCCGTAGAGGCAGGGTTTTGAAGAACACGGGAGTTCTGAGCGCCACACCATCAGAGGAGGGGAACCGGAGGAGGTGGACTACGGTCTGCGATGGCGGAACCACAAAGAGCATGAATCTGCGGTGGGATCTTCAAAACGCGCTTCCGTACGCAGGCGCTCGGAACCCCCGTGTGGCGCCGCGGAGCGCGAGGGAGCGCGTAAATATTTATCAGGCGCGGAAGCCGAGCGAGGAGGTTCCTAATAAGGTCCCCTGATACGAGACCTTTGATCCACAGAGCAGATCAGTCCGCCGATCAATACCGGCCCTCGCCGATCAACAGCTCAGCACATCTGAAGCTCCGGACAGGAACCGAGTGTGTGTGTGTGTGTGTGTGTGTGTGTGTATAAACAGGTTCCTGCAA
>JAFMOC010000014.1:495000-540000 GCA_019802505.1 Corydoras sp. C115
TCGGTGGATCCTACGGCCCCGTCTCGGTGGATCCTACGGCCCGTCTCGGTGGATCCTACGGCCCCGTCTCGGCGGATCCTACGGCCCCGTCTCGGCGGATCCTACGGCCCCGTCTCGGTGGATCCTACGGCCCGTCTCGGCGGATCCTACGGCCCCGTCTCAGCGGATCCTACAGCCCGTCTCGGCGGATCCTGCGGCCCGTCTCGGCGGATCCTACGGCCCGTCTCGGCGGATCCTACGGCCCGTCTCGGCGGATCCTACGGCCCGTCTCGGCGGATCCTACGGCCCGTCTCGGCGGATCCTACGGCCCCGTCTCGGCGGATCCTACGGCCCCGTCTCGGCGGATCCTACGGCCCCGTCTCGGCGGATCCTACAGCCCCTCTCGGCGGATCCTACAGCCCGTCTCGGCGGATCCTACAGCCCGTCTCGGTGGATCCTACAGTCCCGTATCGGCAGATCAGATCCATGTTTTTGGACTGTGAGAGGAAACCGGAGAACCCGGAGGAAACCCACATAGACACGGGGAGAACATGGAAACTCCACCCAGATGGGAATTCGAACCGGGAATCCCTAGTGCTGAGGAGAACATGCTAAACCACTAAGCCCCCGTGCTGCCACACACACACATACATACATATATACACACACACACACAAAAATATATATTCCCTCACAGGTATAAACAAAAGCAGAAATGCGTGTACACACACTCACACACACTCTCTCTCTCTCTCACTCACACACACACACACACACTCTCTCACACACACACTCTCTCTCTCTCTGGTGGACAGTAAGTCGGTCATGGCGTCATGGTCCTCAGTGGATCCTGAGTCATCAGTGTGTTTATTATTGATGATGAGGGCGACTCCCACCTCACTGAGGAGAACCGAGCAACCTCTGGATTATAATCTGAGAACCTGCACCCCCCCCCACCCCACAACCCACCCCAGCCCCGTAATCTGACCCAGAACGTCCACAGAGTCAACCCCCTAAAAGAACCCACCTCCACCCGCCTCACGCTGAGCTGTGACATCATCCGTCTGATCGTCGTGGACGCGTTCCGTATGTAAACACACGCAGCTCGCAGGCGCAGTTCTGCAGCCAGTTCCTCACACAGGAACGCAGATCCTCCACCATTCAGCGTGAGGAGAACACAGATCCTCCACCATTCAGAGTGAGGAGAACACAGATCCTCCACCATTCAGCGTGAGGAGAACACAGATCCTCCACCATTCAGCGTGAGGAGAACACAGATCCTCCACCATTCAGCGTGAGGAGAACACAGATCCTCCACCATTCAGAGTGAGGAGAACACAGATCCTCCACCACTCAGCGTGAGGAGAACACACAGGAATGCAGATCCTCCACCACTCAGCAGGAGGAGAACACAGATCCTCCACCATTCAGAGTGAGGAGAACACAGATCCTCCACCATTCAGAGTGAGGAGAACACAGATCCTCCACCACTCAGCAGGAGGAGAACACACAGGAACGCAGATCCTCCACCATTCAGAGTGAGGAGAACACAGATCCTCCACCATTCAGCGTGAGGAGAACACAGATCCTCCACCACTCAGCGTGAGAACACACAGGAATGCAGATCCTCCACCACTCAGCAGGAGGAGATCACACAGGAACGCAGATCCTCCACCATTCAGAGTGAGGAGAACACAGATCCTCCACCACTCAGCGTGAGGAGAACACAGATCCTCCACCACTCAGAGTGAGGAGAACACAGATCCTACACCACTCAGAGTGAGGAGAACACAGATCCTCCACCACTCAGAGTGAGAACACAGATCCTCCACCATTCAGCGTGAGGAGAACACAGATCCTCCACCACTCAGAGTGAGGAGAACACAGATCCTACACCACTCAGCGTGAGAACACAGATCCTCCACCATTCAGCGTGAGGAGAACACAGATCCTCCACCATTCAGCGTGAGGAGAACACACAGGAACACAGATCCTCCACCACAGTGTGAGGAGAACACACAGCGTGAGGAGAACACAGATCCTCCCCCATTCAGCGTGAGGAGAACACAGATCCTCCACCATTCAGCGTGAGGAGAACACAGATCCTCCACCATTCAGCGTGAGGAGAACACAGATCCTCCACCATTCAGCGTGAGGAGAACACAGATCCTCCACCATTCAGCGTGAGGAGAACACACAGGAACACAGATCCTCCACCACAGTGTGAGGAGAACACACAGCGTGAGGAGAACACAGATCCTCCCCCATTCAGCGTGAGGAGAACACAGATCCTCCACCATTCAGCGTGAGGAGAACACAGATCCTCCACCATTCAGCGCGAGGAGAACACAGATCCTCCACCATTCAGCGTGAGGAGAACACAGATCCTCCACCATTCAGCGTGAGGAGAACACAGATCCTCCACCATTCAGCGTGAGGAGAACACACAGGAACACAGATCCTCCACCACAGTGTGAGGAGAACACACAGCGTGAGGAGAACACAGATCCTCCCCCATTCAGCGTGAGGAGAACACAGATCCTCCACCATTCAGCGTGAGGAGAACACAGATCCTCCACCATTCAGCACGAGGAGAACACAGATCCTCCACCATTCAGCGCGAGGAGAACACAGATCCTCCACCATTCAGAATGAGAACACAGATCCTCCACCATTCAGAGTGAGGAGAACACAGATCCTCCACCATTCAGAATGAGAACACAGGACCCACGGTTCTAATGGACTCCACATTCTAATGGATGCTCCTCCCCTCACTCTAAGCTTTTGGAACCAGGGGCCCGACGGAACACGTGAACGTTCTAAGACACCGTCCTCTCCGAGCCAAACGAGTCCAGAGGCTGTAATGTCTGCGAGACGGAGTTCATCTGGGGACGCGGCGGTTCGAAGACATCGTCCTTCAGCCAGGTGATAAAACACAGGCCGCGTCCCAAAGCGTTACGGGACGGCGATCGGCCCCCGGCCCCCGGCTCAGGCGCCGGGCCCCGAGCAGAAGACTGACGTCAGGCTGTTAGATGGAGCCTGGCTCAGGGTTCGGATGGAAACCCAGCTCCTCTGAATTATACACACGGTCCACGCGCATGTAAGAGCCGGGGTCCAAATTCTGCTCCGGGCCCTGATCCCGAGGGGCCTGCATCATGGCTGAGGGTCACTGATGCACCCGCTATAGGTTCCGCCAATGTGGCCCCGGAGCCAGACCCTTAACGCGAACAAACACCACCACCACCATGCCAGAGTCACCACAGTGCCGACCCTCATCCACCACCCGAACGGCACGTTCCACCTCAGCGTTCCAATCGCGGAGCCGCGGGGACCGCCGGCGTGCATGTGAACCTCATAAAGCGGCCCCTGTCGGACTCGCTCACACGTTCCAGCGAATTAAAGGTCTACTCACTTCTTCCTCTGTCTGGGCGCGCACACGGCATCCCGCCGGGGCCGGCCTCGGGGCCGCCTGTCGTTGGGGGCGGGGCTTCCGCCGGACGTGGCCGCAGGTCCACCCACAGACGGCGAGGGTCCTTTATCAGAGGGATCCGCGATCTTCTCCTCTGATGACATTCTGACGAGGAGAAGAAGAGGAAGAAGGTTGAGACGACGTCGGCACACGAACACACAAAGGGGCGGGACGCGAACGCGGCGTGCGATCGGGAGGCGGAGTCAAGAGGGCGAGAGAGCAGTTCTGGCTCCGCCTCCTGATCACGTCTGACGTCGACCTTAGCCCGCAGCAATAGTGTAGGTTGAGCTTTGCGGTCGAATACATTCACATACGATCCAGCACACATGACGTAGAGGATACCCCCACTGAGCCTCGGTCCTCACAAGTCCCCCGCCCCGCCCCGCCCCGCCCCCGGACAAAAATAAATAAATAAATAAACAAGGGAGTTTTGATTTTTTTTTTTTTGTTTTTGTGCGTTTAATAATTTAACACGCGGCACGGTGGCTTAGTGGTTTAGCATGTTCTCCTCTCAGCACTAGGGATTCCCGGTTCGAATCCCCATCTGGGTGGAGTTTGCATGTCCTCCCCGTGTCCGCGTGGGTTTCCTCCGGGTTCTCCGGTTTCCTCCCACAGTCCAAAAACATGGATCAAGTCAATTGGATTCTCAAAAATTGCCCCATATAGAGTGTGTCTGTGTGAGTGAGTGTGTGCCCAGCGATGGATTGGTGCCCTGTCCTGGGTGTATCTGCCCAGCGCCCGAGACGTTCTCCCCTGGATGGGCATGGGGAACCCCCACCGCGACCCTAATAGAGGATAAAGCGGAAGTTAATGAATGAATGAATTTAACACGCCGGTCGGGCCGGGAAAGAAATCCAGTGTAACACGGCGCCAAGTTGAACATGCAGAATATGGCGCCCCCTATTGGGAGCACGCCCAAGGAATAACATCTGGACAGCAGTGTTTTATTTCTGGTCAAGTAGATTTCTAATTACTTTATTTTATAGACACATACGCACGTACACCTCATCCTCGTCCAAACACCAAACGTGACCCCCCCCCCCCACACACACACACACACACTATACATAGACTACAGCAACTCACCATGAGGGTTCATATCCCCCCCCCCACATCAAATCCCAAAAACACACGAACGCCCCGCGAAACACTCCCGTCTTCACGATCATGAAATTAAAACAACCTCAGGTTCTAAGCCCCACCCACTTCCTGCAGACACAATCACACCGATTATGACGGACCGTGGAACGGCATCCATACTGAGACATAAAGTCGGGGGGGTGGGGGGGGAGGGGGAGGTTGGGCCCCCGAGGGTTCCACATGTCACTGTGGAGAGAAAATACCATTCATACTTTCTGAATGTGGGATAATTGGGCCGGTTTAAAGTTCCGAACCTCTGGACCTCGTCCAGCACCTCGGGAACCGACGGAGTCTTACGAAACCTATTGTTAGCTCTCCACCTCGCGGACCTCGCGGACCCCGCTCGTCAGGGGCCCCGAAGCTTCCGGTGTTCACGAAGGTTCTCCAGCTCGGGTCTGGTTTCGGTTGTCAATTGAGCGCTGAAGGGTGCTGCCGAGTTCGGCCAATGGGAGAACGGGACAGCATGGAGATCAGGCCTTTAAGCCCGAACCTCCATCCCCGTCCCGGCCTCGGTCTCCCGTCGGCAGGTCCAAGCCTCGACAGCTGATCCAGAACCCTGCAGCTGGGCTCGGGTCCGTCTAACCCACGAGTCGAGACCGGGGTAAGCGGATTAAAACGAGTGGACGCGCGTGCGGGCCACCGCAGCCAATCGAGAGTCCAATTAAGGTCATGTGACTGGAACTAAATAAACGCATTACGACCGACTCGCGCGCCCAGAACCCGGGGTTAAAGGGAACCGGCTGAAGGAGCGGCGCTCCAGGAAAACAAATCGGCCTCGCTCATTTGCACGCCGCCGAGGACGCCGAGGACGCGAGACAAAACTATTTACATTCACAGCATTTAGTGCGCAGCTTATTCAAAGGTCCGG
Source organism: Corydoras sp. C115 (assembly GCA_019802505.1). Lineage (NCBI taxonomy): Eukaryota > Metazoa > Chordata > Actinopteri > Siluriformes > Callichthyidae > Corydoras > Corydoras sp. C115. Next base: position 500,457 of record JAFMOC010000014.1, read on the forward strand.
GATCCAATCGATTTTTGTCTCCGCTACGTCCAGCTGCGGGTAATACGAGATTCTCGCCGGACAAGACCGTTCCACCGGCCAAGGGACGTCACAACCGGACAGGTCAAAAATCCAGCATGGCAACGAAAAGATTCCAACCAATCACAATCATCCAGCTACCGAGAGCTTTATCTTAATGACGACTATTCAAACCCGTACGGACCCTAATGAATAACGTTCCTAATTAACTTCACACTCGTACAGCGGGTCCGCGGACGGAACGCGCCGCTTCCAAGAGCCGGCGCTGTGCCGGACGACGCAGAGTCCGTGCTCCGTCCGCCTTTGATGTAGCACCTTGATACAAATTTAGGAGAAATCGCACGTTCGGAACCCATCCTTTTTCCTGAGACACATCCGTACGTGAACGCCGGTGTCACTCGGATGTGATTCAGGTGGTCAACCATACGGTATGTACGAGGTTATTAAAGTTGAGTGACGCCAAAAGTGGTAACCAAACAACGTCCCGGGGTGGAGGTTAGGGTACAAACCATTAGAGACAACCAAGATAAAGACGAGGGCGGCACGCTGGCTTAGTGGTTGGCATGTTCTCCTCTCAGCGCTAGGTAGTCCTGGTTCGAATCGCAATCTGGGTGGAGTTTCCATGTTCTCCCCGTGTGTGCGTGGGTTTCCTCCGGGTTCCCCGGTTTCCTCCCACAGTCCAAACACATGGATCAAGTCAATTGAGTTCTCCAAATTGCCCCATATAGAGTGTGTCTGTGTGTGTGTGTGTGTGTGTGTCCAGTGATAGGTTGGCGCCCTGTCCTGGGTGTATCTGCCCAGCGCCCGAAACGTTCTCCCCTAGATGGGCATGGGGAACCCCCCCCAAATTTATATATATTATATATACATATATATATACACACACACACACACACACACACACTTTTTTTTTCTTTTTTTTTTTGTCTGTATCCCAATCTGGGTGGAGTGTCCACGTTCTCCCCATGTCTGCGTGGGTTTCCTCCGGATTCCCCGGTTTCCTCCCACAGTCCAAAAACATGGATCAAGATCTCAAATTTGCCCCATATAGAGTGTGTGTGTGTGTGTGAGTGAGTGTGTGCCCAGCAATGGATCGGCGCCCTGTCCTGGGTGTATCTGCCCAGCGTCCCGAAACGTTCTCTCATTTAGGGGAACCCCCTGTGACCCAACTAGAGGACAACGCGAAAGACGGTCTGGACAGATGCTGGATGCGGCGGCCAAGAAACTTGTACGCCACGCGACGAACGCAAGTTGGTGGAAGCGTGTGCGCGTGTGTCCCCCCCCCCCACATCCACAGCCACGCAGCGCTCCGTGGGGTTGATTTCTGTCCTGTCCAACGCCGCGGCTCGATAGTTACGGAGTGCAAGAACAAGGGGGGGGGGTTGGACATGGTGGTGGTGAACAACACTGAAGGTCTTTTGTTTAGGCACCGAACACAAAGCCAAGTGGTTCCCATGAGGGGGGCATGTCCAGCTTTTAACGCCTTTGTTCGGCTGACTCGGGAGCTGATCTGTGAGGGGAGAAGGGGCGAGAGAGGAGGAGAAGGGAAGAGAGAAAAAAAATCCCCAAAAAGCATTCCATCTGGACCATGTGGAGACCCCCGAGAACCCTCCACCCCATACCGATGAGCCACGGTACGGTTCCCCCAGAGTGGTTCCTGAACTGGACCTACTGATGGGAAGGTGCCCGGGGGGGGGGGGTAACAACAAACACCCAGACACGGTTCTGGTGACCCGCCAGGTACACGGAGACAGGAGGACACCCCGTCAGAGGGGAGGGAGGGGGGGGTGGAGGTGGAACCTGTGAGAACAGCGGGGAGATCCCCAGAAATGGCTCCTCCATCCATCCGCTCCACACGGAGCTGCGCCGGGGGGCACGACGGGATCCGTGATGCCCCCCGTCGGATGGATGCGTCGCTAGCGGTTAGCTTAGCAGCCACAAAACAGGCCGAACGGGCAAGCCCCAGCGCGCCGACCCGACCCGCCCGTGCCGCCGAGCCGTCCGGCCTGCCCCCCCGGGCCGCGTCCCCGGCCTCGGAACCGGCCGGCGGACGTGGGGTTCGGGGGGAGGGGGGCGCACGACGCGGCGCAGCGGGTCCGGAGGCGTCCCGGCTACAAGCTAACGCTCGAATATAAAAAGCGGCCAGCGTGCGGCTCTGAAAGCGGCTCCGTGCTTACCTTCCACCCTAGAAACGTTCGCTTAGGTCCTTCATGACAATAACAACGGAGTTCGGAGACATTTAAGGCGAGTTACTTTGTGTTTAGTGTTTTCTTGAAGCAGGAGGAGGTGGTGGAGGAGGAGGAGGAGGTGGTGGTGGCTGCTGTGGTGGTGGTGGTGGTGGAGGAGGTGGAGCGGCACGGGGGGGGGTTGGTTTGGGTAAATAGACCCACTACGAAGAGATCCAGACCCCGAAAAAAAAAATATCCAGATTATAATCCAATTCCTCGGGAAGGCGAACGCGGGGTTGAGTCTTTTGTGTCTCCGCCGGGGGGGTTTGGTGGGTCGGCGGTGGGGTGGTGGGGGGGTCGGTGGGGCTTTTTACCAACGAGCGGTTCGCCGTTTATTCATCCCCACATCTCGAGCTCCGTCAGCGGCTTCACATCCCGGCTCTCCCGGGCTGATCCTTGCCACCGATGCTCGGCCGAAAACCCCCCGCTCCGGACGCAACGTAATCCCGCTGGCGCGCCGAGCCCCGCTTCTTCCATGTGAACGACTTTTCTGAGGCGCTCTAATCCGCGGTCACTCCGTCGGGCGAGCGGGCAACATTTTCTTTTTTTTTTTTCCTTTTCTTTCCTTTTTTTTTTTTTTTTTTGGGGAAACAAAAAAAAAAAATAGCCACCAGCGTTATACAAACATCCACCGCGGAGCCGGCCCCCGGCGCTCCGCGCTGCTCGGGCGTCTCGAAACGGATGATGCGGCCCCGCCAAGCGCTGCGACCCGCGGCAGAAAGCTCATATCGGCCGAAAATCCGGGCGAGAGGGTAAACTTGTAGACCGCACTCCAACGGTAGCCATATTTCACTCGGGGCCGCCGCACGCACACGCACACGCACGCACGCACGCACCGTATCCCTCCGCCGCGGCGCCGCGAAGTAGCTCCAACACTTTCCGAGCCGAAAAGCAGTCCCTCGCTCCGCGAGTTCCACCCTCGCTTTAATGCCCGCCCGCGTCGCCGTCCGTCGAACTGGGGGGGAGAACGGCGTAACTACTTAATTAGGACGCCGGCGGGAGGGTGCGTCGCCAGCGCCGTCAAAACGGGAGCGAGAAAATAAAACTGACCCCGCGCACGGATATGTTGGACCGCTCAGCAGGTGAGGCGACCGTTTTCTTTTTTTTTCTTTTTTTTTTTTTTTTTTTTTTTTTTTTTTTTTTTAACGGACACGTGGAAATCCCGGCGCGGATCGGCGAGCTGGGCTTATCATCCACACATCCATCCATCTATATCCTCTATTAGTGTCGCGCGGGGGGGGGGGGGGGTGTTCCCTATGCCCATCCAGGGGAGAACGATTCGGGTGCTGGACAGATACACCCAGGGCAGGGGGGCGATCTATCGCTGGGCACATACTCACTCACACAGACACACTCTATATGGGGCAATTTGGAGAATTCACTTGACCTTGAATCCATGTTTTTTTGGACTGTGGGAGGAAACCGGAGAACCCGGAGGAGACCCACGCGGACACGGGGAGAACGTGGAAACTCCACCCAGATTGGGATTCGAACTGGGAATCTCCAGCGCTGAGAGGAGAACATGCTAAACCTCTGGCCCTGGGCTTATCGATGGAATTTGAAATGTTATATGACGCATTTGTACATGAATATAAAGTTCCATCCATTATCTTTCGCTTTAATCTATACTAGGGTCACGTGTAGGGGGGGGGGGAGGTCCAGGGGAGAAGGTTTCGGGCACTGGGCAGATACACCCAGGACAGGGCGCCAATCTATCACTGAGCACACACTCACACACACAGACACACTCATGTGGAGAATTCAATTAACCATGATCCATGTCTTTGGACTGTGGGAGGAAACCGGAGAACCCGGAGGACATGGGGAGGACATGGAAACTCCACCCAGATTGGGATTCGAACCGGGTTTAAATGACAGGGTCGTTCATGGTAACGAGGTGAAAACAGCAACAATTCTTCGTTTAAAGTCAATTAAGATTAAGAAACATGCACAAAAGACACCGATGCACTAAAATCCCCCTTAAATCAATTTAAAAATGGTCTCCTGCATATTGAAACGGTGACAGTGGGATATTCTTCATGTTCTGGCTGAGAACACATTGAAAATCTCAAATCTACATCTTGAGAGAACATGACAAAGTTCCGGTACAACCTGAGGAAATGTGATGTATGAACTACGCTCTCATGGTACCTCAATGGGTCAGATGCTTATGTCCTTTAGGACACGTCAATGGGATGTATTTCTGCACTTCTGGCTCTTAAAGTCCAAAAAAAAAACGATTCACTAAAGCCTCGTAGCTTGTACCCTGAGGATAAAAACCGGCTCCTATTGTACCTCTGTTTTTGGTCACGGGTACGTTAAGGCGTGAAATCCGATCTAAGCTTTTCAGTCGAGTCGCATGGCCATGAATCAGAACCGTATCGGCTCGAAAATCTGCAAAAAGTGAACAACATCCTCGTGCCTTTAAGGGTACGGTGCGTGTTTCTGGGATGGTTCCCTCAAAGGTACCGATACGTACTGTGTGGGAACCATCTATGTACCGTTTTTGGCCCTCAAATCGAACACAATGTTCCCTGACGGGCCAGGAACTCTTAGGGTACCTCTATTTTTGACAGCGTATTTCAAACGTGTCCCGACTTCGGAGCAGCTGAAACAGAACCGGGCCACAAGGGGAACTTGGGACTGAAGTCGGAATCCAGTCTGAAGCAGATGTGTTGGGTTATGTGAGCAGAAGAACGCTCTGTGACGTCACAGTTGGAATTCTGGGAAAGCAGGGCCCTGACTGAGTCATTAACAGTCTGATCTGTAAAGCCTGTAAATATGAAGGTGATGCTGATGAGAATCAGACGTCCACGTGATTTCCACCCACGTGCTTCTGTCGCGCGCTATCAAGGTTCGATGATTAAACGTAGAGGCTTCGTGTAATTGCGTCCATTATTAGCCAGGTGGCAGTACAACATCACGTTACTGCGCAGTCATTGTTCCTGCAGACATCCAAACCAACGAACCCTCCCCCCCCCTCTGCTCGAGCAGGGGAAAAAACTGGAGGGTTGTCATTATTCAGGTTCATCAGAATTAATCTCACACATGCTCTTTATCCTGAATAAACAAAGTTTATACTGAGCGATGATTAAACTAAAACAACGTAAACCAGAACAACGGTCTGTTACCAACAGCAACAGTCTGTTACCCATAACAATGGTCTCTACCCATAATTATGGTCTGTTACCCATAACAATGGTCTGTTACCAACAGCAACAGTCTGTTACCCATAACAATGGTCTGTACCCATAACAACAGCGTGTTACCAACGGCAATGGTCTGTTGCCCATAATGATGGTCCGTTACCCATAACAATGGTCTCTACACATAATCACGGTCTGTTACACATAACAATGGACCAACAGCAACAGTCTGTTACCCATAATAATGGTCTGTACCCATAATTACGGTCTGTTACCCATAACAATGGTCTGTACCCATAATACAGTCTGTTACCCATAACAATGGTCTGTACCCATAATACAGTCTGTTACCCATAACAATGGTCTGTACGCATAATTACGTTCTGTTACACATAACAATGGTCTGTTACCAACAGCAACAGTCTGTTACCCATAACAATGGTCTGTACCCAGTGTGTTACCAACGGCAATGGTCTGTTGCCCATAATGATGGTTCGTTACCCATAACAATGGTCTGTACCCATAATCACGGTCTGTTACACATAACAATGGACCAATAGCAACAGTCTGTTACCCATAACAATGGTCTGTACCCATAATTACGGTCTGTTACCCATAACAATGGTCTGTACCCATAATTACGGTCTGTTACCCATAACAATGGTCTTTACCCATAACAATGGTCTGTACCCATAATCACGGTCTGTTACACATAACAATGGTCTTTACCCATAACAATTGTCTGTACCCATAATCACGGTCTGTTACACATAACAATGGTCTGTTACCAACAGCAACAGTCTGTTTACCCATAACAATGGTCTGTACCCATAATAACAGTCTGTTACCCATAACAATGGTCTGTACCCATAATTACAGTCTGTTACCCATAACAATGGTCTGTACCCATAATTACGGTCTGTTACCCATAACAATGGTCTGTTCCCATAATAATGGTCTGTACCCATAATCACGGTCTGTTACCCATAATAACAGTCTGTTACCCATAACAACGGTGTGTTACCAATGGCAATGGTCTGTTGCCCATAATGAAGGTCCATTACCCATAACAATGGTCAGTTACCCATAACGATGGTCTGTTATCCATAACGATGGTCAGTTACCCATAACTGTTACCCATAATATTTTTAGGTGAAACCGATGTAGAGATAGTAGAACCAGAGAACACTTATAAGATAAGGCTTCGTGTTCAGACTCAGACACCTGTTACTTCAGGTTGAAGAAGCCTCGGAACAGCTCCTGATAAATGACGGAACCCCGAGGTTCTGAGTCTCGTTCATAATGAATGGACTCGTTTGGATTTGGCTCTGTGTGTTGCTTCGTCTGAGACGGCATCGTGTTCGACAGTTTCAGGTTAAACTCTCACTGATGGCCTTTAGTCCAGTTAAAGACTAATGAGCACCTGAGAACAACACGGTTCTCCAGAATGAAAATGCACACTATATGAACTAAAGTATTCGGACACACCTCATAACTATTCAGTTCAGATGTTCCGTTCAGTCTCAGAAACACAGATGGATAGAACCAAACATGCAGCCATGTTTGTAGAACTGCTCAATTGCCCCTATATATAGTGAGTAGGGCGGCACGGTGGCTTAGTGGTTTAGCACGTTCGCCTCTCAGCACTAGGGATTCCCGGTTCGAATCCCCATCTGGGTGGAGTTTCCATGTTCTCCCCGTGTCCGCGTGGGTTTCCTCCGGGTTCTCCGGTTTCCTCCCACAGTCCAAAAACATGGATCAAGTCAATTGAATTGTCCAAATTGCCCCATATAGAGTGTGTGTGTGTGTGTGAGTGTGTGCCCAGCGATGGATTGGCGCCCTGTCCTGGGTCTATCTGCCCAGCGCCCGAAACGTTCTCCCCTGGATGGGCATGGGGAACCCCACCGCGACCCTAATAGAGGATAAAGCGGGAGATAATGAATGAATGTGTGTGAGTGTGTGTGTGAGTGTATGCCCAATGATGGATTGTCCTGGCATCCCGTGTATTTGCCCAGCACCCAAAGTGGTGCATAAAATATAAAGGGTTAACTTCAGGATATATAAATAGTGTCTAAAGCAGTTGTCTGAAAATACACACACACACACACACACACACACACACACACACACACACACACAAACAATCGAGGAGAGTGTCAGTCTCTGAGTTCTAAGGCTCACTCAGACACACACTCAGATCAGATGTCGTTTGTCCTCTGTGGACACGCCGCTATAATTGTCACTGTCTCTATAATGGAAAAATCCATAAAGCTTCGCCTTTAATCTGAGCAGCTCTGCGTTAGCGCGTCTCCATGTCTTTTATTCAGCCCGAGTAATAAAGTCGAGATATAGTTCTAATGACGTGAAGGAACACGGTGTGTATTACCAACGTACACAAAGACGGAACCGCAAACCATAACGCGTTTAATGCTTCTGCAGCAGATGATCTGATCATTATCAGATAATATCAGATAATGATCGGATAAAAGACCCCTGAGACCCAGGAACGCCATTTTACACCGCTGAGCGGAACCGCGGGGAACATCCCAATTCTAAAATAATTTACCCTGACTTTATCCAGGCTTAATTGAAACAACGGTTGCCACGACTACTATAATCTGTCATTAACAACACTTGTCACAATCAGTATAATCTTTCATAAACCACGTTTGTCACAACTGCTCTGATCACATGATGTAAAAATGCCCCATATAAATACATCCTGAACAGGACTGTGTCCTGAACGCTGAGTGTTTAAGACGTGTGTGTCTGTGTTCGTGTGTGTGTGTCTCTGTCTGTGGGTCTGTATTTGTGTGTGTGTCTGTCTGTGGGTCTGTATTTGTGTGCGTGTGTGTGTGTCAGTGTGTGTGTTTGTGGCTGTATGTATATGTGTTTGTGTGTGTTTGTGTATGTGTCTGTATGTATGTGTGTATGTGTTTGTGTGTGTCTGTGTATGTGTGTGTATTTGTGTGCATGTCTGTTGGATGTATATGTGTGTGTCAGTGTGTGTGTATGTGTCAGTCTGTGTATGTGTCAGTGTCAGTATGTGTATGTGTGTGTGTCAGTATGTGTGTATGTGTGTGTGTCAGTGTCAGTATGTATGTGTGTGTGTGTGTGTGTCAGTATGTATGTGTGTGGGTGTGTGTGTGTGTGTCAGTGTGTGTGTCAGTATGTATGTGTGTGTGTCAGTGTGTGTGTCAGTATGTATGTGTGTGTGTCAGTGTGTGTGTCAGTATGTATGTGTGTGTCGGTGTGTGTGTGTGTGTGTGTGACAGTGTCAGTATGTATGTGTGTCGGTGTGTGTGTCAGTGTGTGTGTGTGTGTGTCGGTGTGTGTGTGTGACAGTGTGTGTCAGTGTCAGTATGTATGTGCGTCGGTGTGTGTGTGTGTGTGTGTGTGTCGGTGTGTGTGTGTCAGTGTGTGTGTGTGTGTGTGTGTGTGTGTGTGTATGAAGGCAGATGAATCTCTCAGCAGCACCGCGTCGTTTCTTCTCTGGTCTTCGTTGTTTTTTAGTAACTCGACTCTGACAGACGTTGTGTTTGTGTTTGTTTCCTCGTCGCTCTGCAATAAAAACTCATTTAAAACGATGTCTGAACTAAAAAAACAATAAAAAAACACAAATTCGGTGTTTATTTCTGAAGTTCTGATGGCGGAATGAACTCTTCAGCTGGAACCGAAAGCTACCGCAGAGGATGGAACAGAGAGGGAAAGGTAAGAAAACGAAGGAAAAGGAATTAATTCATCTTTATTAACGACTTTACAGCGTAATCAACACGGTGTTCCGTACGACTTCAATCATATTTCTTCAAACTTCTCGTCTTCGACATCTGAAACTTTCATAAAGCGTCTCGTCTGCGTTTAAAGTGTTCGCTTTAATTTATTTAAACTTGTTATTTAAAGAAAAAAGGTCCGCTCTCATCGAACCTCCGTTAACAGGAAACCGTACGAGATCGCGGTGGTCCGGACAAGTGCATTGGAAAACAGTAACAGTTCTGGCTCGTAGGATAACGGTGCTCCGTACGCGAGTATATTCTTTTGCGATGGAAAATAAAAATAAAGTCCGTTCTGCGAACAAATGTAATGATAAACAAGACCATCTGTAAATAACGGCGTGTATTAAGAAGTAAAGTATTTAAACATCATATTTATTTGACACATCTATGACCATTTTAGGGAAACAAATGTTTTCCAGGCACTAAAAATAAGTGTGACGTATACAGTAGTATTGTTTAATTTTACTTTTGTTTGGTTGTATTATTGATGAACTTTAAAATACGGTAGGTCTGAGGTACCGTAGCTTTGAGGTACAGCAACTCTGAAGCACAGTATCTCTGAAGCACAGTATCTCTGAGGTACAGTAGTTTTGAGGTACAGTATCTCTGAGGTACAGTATCTGAGGTACAGTATCTCTAAGGTACAGTATCTCTGAGGTACAGTCAGTGGGTCTGAGGTACAGTATGTCTGAGGTACAGTAGATTTAAAGTTCATTAGCTCTGAGGTACAGTATCTCTGAGGTACAGTAGGTCTGAGGTACAGTCAGTATCTCTGAGGTACAGTAGGTCTGAGGTACAGTATCTCTGAGGTACAGTATCTCTGAGGTACAGTAGGTCTGAGGTACAGTCAGTATCTCTGAGGTACAGTAGGTCTGAGGTACAGTTGGTCTGAGGTACAGTATCTCTGAGGTACAGTTGGTTTGAGGTACAGTTGGTCTGAGGTACAGTATCTCTGAGGTACAGTTGGTTTGAGGTACAGTTGGTCTGAGGTACAGTATCTCTGAGGTACAGTTGGTTTGAGGTACAGTTGGTCTGAGGTACAGTATCTCTGAGGTACAGTAGGTCTGAGGTACAGTATCTCTGAGGTACAGTTGGTCTGAGGTACAGTTGGTCTGAGGTACAGTTGGTCTGAGGTACAGTATCTCTGAGGTACAGTAGGTCTGAGGTACAGTATCTCTGAGGTACAGTCAGTGGGTCTGAGGTACTGTATCTCTGAGGTACTGTATCTCTGAGGTACTGTATCTCTGAGGTACAATAGGTCTGAGGTACAGTATTTTTGAGGTACAGTATTTTTGAGGTACAGTCGCCTTGACCGGCTCTATATTTTGTACTGTATGAACTCAGCTTGTGGTATTTGGAAGAAAGTGTGTATAAACTGCCCCCCCCCTGTAACCACCCCCCCACTCCCCCCCCCCCCCCCCCCCGCACTCTGGATTATTTACAAAAAGCCTTTTAATGGCGAATTACCTTCAGTCACCGTCTAATCCCTGTCTGGGAAACAGGCCCGTTTACTCCAGAGACGAACATGGATTAATTAAAGCAGCTGTGTGAGCTCTCTCTCTCTGTGTGTGTGTGTGTGTGTGTGTGTGTGTGAGAGTGTGAGTGAGTGTGTGTGAGTGTGTGTGTGTGTGTGTGTGTGTGTGTGAGAGAGAGAGAGACTGGGAGACATACTTCATATAGTTGGTCAGGATTTTGGGGGGCTTCAGTGTTAACGCCTGGCTCACAGTCTGAGTTCCAGTTCATCTCAGAGGTGCAGGATGGGGTTGGGGGTCGTGTTCTTCAACTCACCTCACCATGTCTCATAAACCGAGCTTTGCACACTGGGCCACAATCATGCTGGAACAGGAACGGGCCTTCCCCAAACTGTTTGCACATGGTTGGAAGTGTACAGTCGTCCTAAAGGCAGGGGCTCGAATAGAACGGCACCGTGATCTCATACTGCCCTCTGGTGGCGCTTTCATTACATGCACATTTTAGAATTACAGACTGTAGTACATCTCATCTCATCTCATTATCTTCCGTGTAATCCTGAACCAGGGTCGTGTGTGTGTGTGTGTGGGGGGGGGGGGGGGTTCCCATGCCCTTCCAGAGGAGAACGTTCTGGGTGCTGGAAAGATACACCCAGAAAAGGGCGCCAATCTATGGCTGGGCACACACTCACTCACACATACAGTATAGGGACGATTTAGAGCAGCCCATTCACCTTGAATCCATGTTTGTGGACTATGGGAAAAGGAAAGCGGAGAACCCGGAGGAAACCCACATGGACACGTTGAGAACCCATATTGGGATTGGAACCTGGTTACCCAGTGCCGCTCGATTTTGTAATAATTCATTCATTATCTTCCGCTTTATCCTATATTTGGGTCGCGCCATGCCCATCCAGGGGAGAACGTTTCGGCCGCTGGGCAGATACACCCAGGACAGGACGCCAATCCATCGCTGGGCACACTCACTCACACAGACACACTCTATATGGGGCAATTATGGAGAACTCAATTGACTTGATCCATGTTTTTGGACTGTGGGAGGAAACCGGAGAACCCGGAGGAAACCCACGCAGGCACGGGGAGAACATGGAAACTCCACCCAGATGGGGATTCGAACCGGGAATCCCTAGTGCTGAGAGGAGAACGTGCTAAACCACTAAGCCACCGTGCCGCCGATTTTGTAATAAGGCTCTACAAAATTCATAGAAGTCTATGTAAAGTCCCAGTGCACGAGTGTGTGTGTGTGTGTGTGTGTGTGTGTATATGTGTATATGTGTGTGTGTGTGTGTGTGTGTGTGTGTGTGTGTGTGAGTATTTGAATTCAGTGGACATGTTTGATCTGAGAAATAGGTTTTTGCTGCCTGACTGCTTTGGAAGGAGCTGCTGAGGTCTGAGGTTTATCGATGGAGAACCAGCCCTGAGATTTAAAGGCTTTTTCGGCGAGGGTGGAGTCTGAGAGGGGAGCGATCCTCTGCACACTCCTGCCACGGCTTTCCACCAGAATTTGGAGTGTTTGGAGTGTGTCTGGAGGAATTTCAGCCCATTCGAACAAAAGAGCGCTTGTGAGGTCAGGCACCGATGTCAGACCTGAGAACCTGCATGTTCATTCATTCATTCATTATCTTCCGCTTTATCTTACACTAGGGTCGGGGGGGGGTTCCCCATGCCCATCCAGGGGAGAACGCCCCGGGCGCTGGGCAGATACACCCAGGACAGCGCGCCAATCCATCACTGGGCACACACTCACTCACACAGACACGCACGCATACACACTCTATATGGGGCAATTTTGGAGAACTCAATTGACTTGATCAATGTTTTTGGACTGTGGGAGGAAACCGGAGAACCCGGAGGAAACCCATGCGGACGGGGAAACCCACGCGGGCACGGGGAGAACATGGAAACTCCACCCAGATGGGGATTCGAACCCATGCGGACGGGGAAACCCACGCGGACACGGGGAGAACATGGAAACTCCACCAAGATGGGGATTCGAACCGGGAATCCCTAGTGCTGAGAGGAGAACATGCTAAACCACTAAGGCACGGTGCCGCCGATTTTGTAATAAGGCTCTATAAAATTCATAGAAGTTTATGTAAAGTCCCAGTGCACGAGTGCACCATGTTTTTGGACTGTGGGAGGAAACCGGAGAACCCGGAGGAAACCCACGCGGACACGGGGAGGACATGGAAACTCCACCCAGATGGGGATTCGAACCGGGAATACCTAGTGCCGAGAACCTGCACGTTCATGCCAATGTGTTTAAAGGATAAAGTCTGGGCTTTGTGAGGACCTGGCAAAAATAAGGATCATGTGCAGAGGAACCAGTAGAACTAATAAGTAAGTAAGTGTATGTTGTGATGTCATCGATCCACACTATGACATCACAACACACACACCGGAGGTCGTTCGTTAATAATGTTAATAAGTCTGTCCTCGCTGTGTGGATCCAGCAGCTTTTCCAAAAAGGCTTTTTTATATTTTTTGGAATTGAATCCCAGAACCGGTGGCTTGGTGGTTGAGCATGTTCTCCTCTCAGCACTAGGGGGATTCCCGGTTCCAATCCCCATCTGGGTGGAGTTTCCATGTTCTCCCCGTGTCCGCGTGGGTTTCCTCCGGGTTCTCCGGTTTCCTCCCACAGTCCAAAAACATGGATCAAGGTCAATTGAGTTCTCCAAATTGACCCATATAGAGTGTGTATGTGTGCATGAGTGAGTGTCCAGCGATAGATTGGCATCCTATCCTGGGTCTATCTGCCCAGCACCCGAGACGTTCTCCCCTGGATGGGCATGGGGAACCCCCCCCCCCCCCCCCCCCCGACCCTAATAGAGGATAAAGCAGATGATGAATGGATGAATCCTTGAACCGCATTGATGTCGGACACGAGTACTTGTCTCACAATCGCCATTCTGATTCATCTCCAGGATGCCGGATGTGGTTGAGGCCCACGCACCAAACGTGTCCAACCACACTGGGGTGCAGTCATCCTGGAACATTAAAGGGCCTTCCCCAAACTGTTCCTGCGTGGTTTATACACACATTTCTGATGGACCGGGGTAACGGAGCGCAGCGCTCCTGCAGTGGATGGTTCTAATAAAGCAGTCGGCGTTTATAAGCTTAAGGTACAAAGCCCCCCCATCGAGGCGCGGTAACGTTCACGCCCCCGTTATACCGCCGCGCTCTCCATTTTCCCCTCAGTTAACCCGAATCCAGTTTGTGCGCTTTATAGCCGCCGGCTGGATGGAGGTGCTGCTTTTAATGTGATGTCACTCTTCCGGAGCTCATTTACAGAGCCTCCATAACTCGCTCACCGAGATTTACTCCTGCCTTAAAGGTTAGCCGTCATCATTTATGTCCAATCTCGCGCCGTCCCTTCGGCCGGACGCCTATTCATTTATGAAATATGCGGCGTGCCACACGGCCCCGCGCTCGGCGCCGCGCAGAGTCATCACTCCCGCAGACTTTTCCTTCACTGGTACCGATTTTTTTGGAAGTCGGCCTCATCGGACACGCGTTCTTTCTCCCCGTCTCCACGTAGGTGCGCTTCAGGTTCTCCGGTTTCCACCCACACTAAAAAAAAACGTGGATTCAAGGTGAATTGGATGCTCTAAATCGCCCCTATGGCGGCACGGTGGCTTAGTGGTTTAGCACGTTCGCCTCTCAGCGCTAGGGATTCCCGGTTCGAATCCCCATCTGGGTGGAGTTTCCATGTCCTCCCTGTGTCCGTGTGGGTTTCCTCCGGGTTCTCCGGTTTCCTCCCACAGTCCAAAAACATGGATCGAGTCAATTGAGTTCTCCAAATTGCCCCATATAGAGTGTGTCTGTGTGAGTGAGTGTGTGCCCAGCGATAGATTGGCGCCCTGTCCTGGGTCTATCTGCCCAGCACCCGAGACGTTCTCCCCTGGATGGGCATGGGGAACCCCACTGCGACCCTAATAGAGGATAAAGCGGAAGATAATGAATGAATGAAAAAATCGCCCCTATATTGTTTGTGTGATTGAGTGAGTGCGTGTCCAGTGATGGATTGGTGCCCTGTCCTGGGTGTCTTTGCCCTGCACTCGAAATGTTAAACATGGAGAACCCCCCATGTAACCCCCTCATATATATACTATGCATAGCGTAGGTCATTCGATGTGGCGCCCCCAACTGATCGGTGGGAATCAGGACCAAGCCAAAAACTGAAGTATATAAATAACAAATAAAGGACCAACAATGAAGTAGAGAGGGGGTGGCGCTGGTGTACATTAATGTGTATATACAGTGTTCATTATCTCAATGCTTTTCCAATAAGGGTCATATAAGGTCAGTTGCAGCTTATCCCGGCCGTTATCGGTTGAAACACCCGGGACAGGTCGCCTGTCCGTCACAGAGGCGATATGAATAAATTGACTGACACCGAGCGACAGTTTAGTGCTCTACCTCACTTATACGTTCGGGGAGAACATGCAAACTCCACACGGAACCCCGGGACCTTTATGCTGTTGGGCTACACAGCTGCAGCCAGGTGGGATTCCAGTCCTCTCCACGTTTTTTTTTTTTTTCTCGCTCCGTTGGCAGGAAAGACATTGGGTATGCAAATGGTTCCCTCGGTTCCGATCTTCGGCGCTTATTAATTCGGGCGGTGTGTGGAGGGTGGAGGTCCGGGGGGCCGGCGTTAACCTCATTACACTGATATATTTAGGCACCGTGGGTTTTTTAATGCCGGATTTATGGAAAGACGACGGCTTTTGGGCGGCGTAATTGCAATCAGACTCTGTGTTCCGGATCCGAAGCCAGCGCTGATGTATTATGGGAGTTGTGCCGTGGTCGTCGACTTCGGCGGCGCTGCCATCGAGCTGCCCCCCGGCCGTCCCCCCCCGGCCGTCCCCCCCCGGCCGTCCCCCCCGGCTCGGCCGTAAATCTCTCTCAGTGCCATCACCGCGCTCCCCGGGGAGCGAGAGCGCTATCCATTCCGCCGCACGCACCCGGGAGCGAGGAGCCAGGCGCGAGGAGGCAATATCTCCGGGCCGGGTGTGTTCCACCCTGGTGGCCATGCAGAACCCGATAAAGACGAGGCGCCGGCAGCCTTCGGAGGGGCCTGCGGGGAAATATGGTGGACGGGCGCGCTGACTCGGAGATCCATCAGAGCAGCTCGCGCTCGGTGATGGAACCTGACACGACAACTCGCTTCCACAAAGTTACTAAAACCGGGGTGGGGGGGGTCGGGAACCGGGGGCCGGGGGCCCGGGACGAGGGGGTATTCACAGAAAGTCCAGCACAAGGAGCGAAAACTGGGACCTTGCAGTACTGAATCGCTGAAACGCTAAAGGAGTCGACTCACAGGGAGTCCCCCTTTTGATTTGTAATGGTGGTGGATCTGAAGGTTGGGGGTTCAAACCCCAGGTCCGCCCATGTCGTCACTGTGGGCCCTTCAGCAAGGCCCTCCACCCTCGTGGCTCCAGGGGGGGTTGTTTTGGGGTCCCCAGGCATCAAGTTGAGATACTTGTATTTTGCTTTGTATAAAAGACCTCACGTGTCATGTGACCACCCCAATCCACCCACTCCACACCCCCCACCCCGACCTCCACCCGCCCCCCCCCCACCCCACACTTTATCCAGCGCACTTTATGAAAGAAAACAAGCCTGTTACCTCCTCACCGTGAGAATGATGAGAAATTATATAATAACACCACCATGAAATAAGGACGCCAATGCGCCCCCCCCCCCCCCCCCGGTTCCTCAGGGTTCCTCCAGCAGGAGATTCGGGCCGTAAAAGCTTCAAGCTTTTCCTCCGGAGGTCAGACCAATTCAGTCGATATGCAGAGTTCTGGACTGGATGGAACGCGCCATGACGATTCGACTCGCCGCTGCCGTGGGGTGGGGTGGGGTGGGGGGGAAGACAGGGGAGGGGTGAGGGGGCGCCCCTGAAGACGGGGCCCGAATCCATCGAGCACTTCAGTCAGAGGTTCGTCTCAATTCTGTCCAAACGCTGTGCTGCCAAAAGTATTCAGTCGTCTCCTAAATGATGGGATGCAGGTGTGTCACCACCATCACCTGTGAGGAGGCTGGGTTTGGCGGTTGCCAGGGTAACGGGCCGTGTGTGACATCATCGTGCCCCATGTGTAGTTGGATGGTGGGGTGAGGATGACGTGGGCTTGTTTTTCTTGTTTTGAGGAGTTGGGCTCCGACCCCTCAGAAACTCCATGCTTTAGCAGATCAGATGAGGACCCCCCCAACACACACACACACACA
The DNA here is from genome assembly GCA_019802505.1 of Corydoras sp. C115. NCBI lineage: Eukaryota > Metazoa > Chordata > Actinopteri > Siluriformes > Callichthyidae > Corydoras > Corydoras sp. C115. The sequence goes on from JAFMOC010000014.1 coordinate 517,343, forward strand.
CACACAAACTGACACACACATACAGTACACACACACACACACACACACACACAAACTCTCTCTTGCTTAAACACACACACACACGTGTAAATGCCAAATACACACACATTTGCACAAAAACATACACACACACACACATACATGTGTGTATACACCTACAAACACAAACGTGTGCTCACACACACACACACACACACACACACACACACACACACACACACACGAAACAACTTTCAAACCCCCTCAAGGAACAGATGTCCCCTTAGTGTGTGTGTGTGTGTGTGTGTGTGTGTGTGTGTGTGTGTGTGTGTGTGTGTAAGCAGATGTAGGTCCCCGCAGTGTAAATACATCACCCACACACATACACACACACACACACACCATGTACTTATTCTAAAGCCATATTCGTTTGCATGCGTTGGGGGGTTTGTGTGTGTGTGTATGTGTGTGTGTGTGTGTGTGTGTTTCGAAGTCTGCCCAGAATTTACAAGTGCCTCACCTCACGCTTGAGTGGGGCAAGATAGAGAGCGCGGGAGTGGAGGAGTGGAGGAGTGGAGGAGTGAGAGAGTGAGAGACGGAGCTGGGAGCGAGTCACACAGACGTTCCGGTGGTGGAATTGAGAAAGAACCGGGGGACATGCGCTAGAGCGCCGCGTCCATTCAGGAACGTAAACGCAGCGGCGGCGGTGATGTCGGTTCTCGTGGCGACTCAGATGAAAATAGACACCAGCACTTCCTCCACCAAGGTAAGGAGCTCCGCTGAATCGAGACCCCCCGTCCCCCCGTCCCCCCGTCTCCTACGAGTGACGGCTGGACGTCTCTGACTTTACTCTGTAGTTCTGAGGGTGTGCCCCGGACCACCGACACCGAGAACGACTGAGGAGGAGCCATGGGGCAATTAGTCCACAAGATACCCCAGAGGGACGGCGTGTGATTTATACATCATTGATAATGAGGACTAGAACGCTCCGTCCATCCGTCCGTCCGTCCGTCTCTCTGTTTCTGTCTGTCTGTCTCAGTTGACAGCACGTCCCATACGTGTGGAGTTTCGGAGTTTGGCATGTTCCCCCCTCCCGTGGGAAATCTGTCTCCAGGATCTATGGTTCCGAGTCGGTTTACTCAAGGACGTTTTTCCGGTGTTTGTGTGTCTGTTCCGAGGGGCGGGCGGGGGCGGGCCGTCCCCTGCGCTCGGTGCTCGTGGACAGGGCAGGTATTTTCCGGGCGGTGGATGATTTTGAGTACTGCAGTGACGCTGACGTGATGGTGGTGGTGGTGGTGGTGTGGTGGTGTGTGTAATGTCTGTGATGCAGTGCCGCGGATCATCCACCACCCTAATTTACCCCCTCAGTTTGATGGAGCCTGTGTTTTTGGTCCCCGCTGAAACGAATGTATTGGAGTTCTGTGAGCGAGAACGTCTTAAGGTTCCGTTTGGGAAATTTAATTTCATCCCACGGTATTGTCTTGTGGGGCGGCGCCGGTGGCTTAGCCTCTCAGCGATGGGGGTTCCAGGTTCGAATCCCACACCTGAGTTTTGCATGTTCTTCCCCGTGTCCGCGTGGGTTTCCTCCGGGTTCTCCGGTTTCCTCCCACAGTCCAAAAACATGGGTCAAGGTCAATTGAAGGCTCTAAATTGCCCCATATAGAGTGTGTGTGTGTGAGTGAGTGTGTGTTCAGTGATAGATTGCCCCCCTGTCCTGGGTGTATCTGCCCAGCGCCCGAGACGTTCTGCCCTGGATCCCCCCCCCAACCCTTGTAGAGGATAAAGCGGAAGGTAATTGATGGATGGGTATTGTCTTGTGAAAATATGAGTTTGTCGTTTGGTGTGTGTGTGTATGTGTGTATGTGTGTGTGTATGTGTGTGTGTGTGTGTGTATATATGTGTCTGTGTGTGTGTGTGTGTGTGATGCTGAATGTTATCTGGTCAGTAATCATTATTTATTTATCTTATCTCATTATCTTGCACTTAATCCTCTGCTCACGCACGGGGGGGGGGGGGGATTTCAGGGACTGGGCAGATACACCCCGGACAGGGTTCCAATCCATCGCTGGACACACGCTCATTCACACACACACACACACACACACACACACACCACACACACACCACACCCACACACACACTATATAGGGGAAATTTAGAGCAGCCAATTCACCTTGAATCCACGTTTTTGAACTGTAGGCGGAAACCCACACGGACACGGGGAGAACATGCAAACTCCACCCAGATCGGGATTGGAACCCAGCACTGAAATGCTCACTTATTAAGTTCAGGTGAAAACGAGACCCCCCCCCTCCCCATTTTAAGTCATCGCTCATGACCCCGTGGGCAGCGCCCCATCAGACCACGTACGCTGCACCCCCGCCCCCCCCCCCACCCACTCTGCACGCAGCGGCCCGTCGCCGAACCACCCCGTTTTATTTTCAGACCTTAATAACTTCGCATCGGGGTGGGGGGGGGGGGGGTGAGTCCAGCGTGGCGTTGGGGTCAGCGGGTGAGGAATTCAATTCGGTTAGGCGACGGATCCCGAAGGAGACGGAGCGCGCGGCGAGGGGGACAGAAATATGAATTCGGTTGTGCGTGTGTGTGTGGGGGGGTGTGTGTGTGTGTGGGGTGGGGGTGTGTGTGTGTGGTGGGGGGGTGTCGAGGGGAACGGGCAGGTGCTCGGAGACGTATAAATGCGCGGGCTCATTGGAGACAACATCACGGAGACGGTGTAATAACGGCGTAACGCGGCGGTTCCTCGCGCGCCTCTGGTTTGTCGGCGGGATATTGGGTTACGGCTGCGCGCGCTCGCGCCGGGATAAGTCAATAACGCGGAGAATGAGTCAGGGTTCTGCGCAACGCGCTGCAACTGTTGCAGAGATGGCAGTCGGCGCTTTGACTTCAATTGGAACGCCGACTTAGAATCACGGACGACAAAAACGTTGGGCCTGATAATCACGCCCGACGTCCCCCTAGTGGACGGACTAATTATTGACGTCACGGGGACGTGGTTCATGTGTTCAAGCGTTCGTGTCGGAGCCGACAGGTCAACACGTGCACCTCTTACGCATTCCACCCCTACAAAACGCAACGTACAGCAGGGGGCGCCGCACTCACCACCGCACGAGCACAACAGCATTCGATAGCATTAGTTTGTCCACAGTGCTTACACGCAAAGGACTGAGTGGGACCGGGAATCGAACCCGGGGACCTTCAGGTCGCAAGGCTGGTTCCTTAACCACAAGCCTACGACTGTCCCAGGGAGTGTGCGCCCCCTATAGGAAATAAATAACACAGACAAAAGACAAAGCGAGGAGGGCGGCACGGTGGCTTAGTGGTTGGCATGTTCTCCTCTCAACGCTGGGGACTCCCGGTTTGAATCCCAATCTGGTTGGAGTTTGCATGTTCTCCCCGTGTCTGTGTGGGTTTCCTCCGGGTTCTCCGGTTTTCTGCCGCAGTGCAAAAAACATGGATCAAGGATAACTGAATTCTCCAAATTGCCCCATATAGAGTGTGTGTGAGTAAGTCAGTGTGTACCCAGCGATAGCATTCTGCCGGGAATCGAACCCGGGAATCGAACCCGGGGACCTTCAGGTCGCAAGGCTGGTTCCTTAACCACAAGCCTACGACTGTCTCAGGGAGTGTGCGCCCCCTATAGGAAATAAATAACACAGACAAAAGACAAAGAGAGGTGGGCGGCATGGTGGCTTAGCGGTTGGCATGTTCTCCTCTCAGCGCTGGGGACTCCCGGTTCGAATCCCAATCTGGGTGGAGTTTGCATGTTCTCCCCGTGTCTGTGTGGGTTTCCTCCGGGTTCTCCGGTTTCCCCCACAGTCCAAAAAACATGGATCAAGGTCAATTGAATTCTCCAAATTGCCCCATATAGAGTGTGTGTGAGTGAGTCAGTGTGTCCCCAGCCCCGCTCACCGCGAGCACATTTCAGCTCTCCACGAAAACGAGACGAATTGGAACTCACCTACTAACAGGCCGCCGCACAAACTGCCCTAATGCAGCCGGCGTGACGCGATTAGGACGGGGCCCGTCCCAGTCGGCGGCGCGGTGATGTGTGGAAGCTAATAAAGGTTCTGTTTAGCATAGAAATGGACTTTGAAGCCCGCGGGCTGGGCGTTAGGAACCACAGCCTGAGACCCCGCGACCCGAAAAACAGCTTACTTTGCGGTGACGGGATTTAAACGACGCCGATGAAAGGCGTTTTACGACGCGTTCAGACCCAGGGTTCTACCCCATTAATCACAAACCCATCATCTGAAGGTTAGAACGATGTTCTGTCCATGTTTGCTCTGGCGTCAGTGAGGATCCGTTTATAACGCTCAGGGTTCTGCGCTTCTGCCTCCAAAAGGAAGAAGCATTTAGTGTCTTTAATGTACCTATTGGAAGGTCTTTGAATTGGACATATTACATACGTCATACTGAATACTGCATACTACATACTGCGTTCTGCATACTACATACTTCTGCATATTACATACTGCGTTCTGCATACTACATACTGCGTTCTGCATACTGCGTTCTGCATACTACATACTACTGCATATTACATAATGCATACTACATACTGCGTTCTGCATATTACATACTGCATATTACATACTGCTTATTGCATACTACATACTAATGGGTGGCATGGTGGCTTAGTGATTGGCATGTTCTCCTCTCAGCGCTAGGGATTCCCGGTTCGAATGCCAATCTGGGTGGAGTGGAGTTTCCATGCTCTCCCCGTGTCCGCGTGGGTTTCCTCCGGGTTCTCCGGTTTCCTCCCACAGTCCAAAAACATGGATCAAGTCAATTGAGTTCTCCAAATTGCCCCATATAGAGTGTTTCTGTGCGAGTGAGTGTGTGCCCAGTGATAGATTGGCGCCCTGTCCTGGGTGTATCTGTCCAGCGCCCGAAACGTTCTCCCCTGGATGGGCATGGAGAACCCCCCCCCCCTTCCCGTGACCCTAAAATAGGATAAAGCGGGAGATAATGGATGGATGGATACTTAGTATCCCTATATTTTTGTCCATACAGTGCACACTGTTAAAACTACAAGCTGTGTTGGAGGAAACTCGTAGGTGCTTTGAGGAACCCTTAGAACACAGTTTCAAGCCGAGGAACCTTCTTTAAGAACCTCTCTGTTTGCACCCCCCCTCTCCCCCCCCGATCATCCACGAGCCGCCGACTGTAGCGGTAATGCGCAGAGTGGCCGCGCGGCGTCGCTGCGGCACCGCAGACCCTTCAGCCGCAACTTCACCTTCTGCTCTGAAGTGAAACAGAGGAATCGTTTAGGGAACCTGACACACGGAGCGGAGCCGGAGCGGCGACGGGAGGACGACGCGCTGATCCCGCCCCGCAGCCCTGCAGCCCTGCAGCCCCGCCGCGGCGCTCGCTCGCTCGGACGGTCGGACGGTCGATGCGGCTGCAGCCGAGTCCCGCTTCTCACGCGGAGCGCGTCTCCCCGCAGGACGCCCGGTCACCCCGCGCACCTCACACCTCCCCGAGCGGCACCTGCACCATGGCAGCGGGGACGCCCCGGCGCCCGTGCGGCGCGCGCACCGGATAACCGAACCCGCCGCGCAACGTCGGCAACGTGCGCTGCATCCAAATCAGCGCCGTCCGCCGCCGGAGTCCCACAGAGAGCCGCGCACTGCGAATCCGCCGCCAGCGCGCCTGCCTGCCTGCCTGCCTGCCTGCCTGCGTGCGTGCTTTGTTGCGGGTGAGGGGGGGTGTGTGTGTGTGGGGGGTCAAGAACCAAACTGAAGAGGAGGTCCGAGCTGACGTGCGGATTGTTTTTTTTAATTTTTTTTTTTTTTTTATATATGTATTTGATTGATTTAGTTTAGAGTGACAGACGCCCCGCGTCCTCATGGCTTCGCTCTATCAGAGGTTCACCGGCAAGATCAACACGAGCGCCTCGTTCCCCTGCGCGCCCGAGGCCAGCCACCTGCTGGGGGCGCGCGACAAGCCGCCCGGCGCGAGCCCCGAACCGCCGCGGCACGAGCGCGAGCACCGGCACCGGGGGCACCGGGGGACGGCGCGAGAAGACGAGGACGTAAGGACACGCCTGACCGCCGCCGCCGTCGCGTCCGCGCGCGTAGGGGCCCCGCATTCCTGCTGTTGGTTCTGTTTTTTTTTGTTGGTTCTGCTGTTGGTTCTGTTGTTGGTTCTCCTGTTGGTTCTGATTTTGGTTCTGTTGTTGGTTCTGATTTTGGTTCCGTTGTTGGTTTAGTTTTTGGTTCTGTTTTTGCTTCTTCTGGTGGTTCTGCTGTTGGTTCCGTTGTTGGTTCTGATTTTGGTTCCGTTGTTGGTTCTGTTGTTGGTTCTGCTGTTGGTTCCGTTGTTGGTTCTGTTGTTGGTTCTGATTTTGGTTCCGTGGTTGGTTTAGTTGTTGGTTCTGTTTTTGCTTCTGCTGTTGGTTCTGTTGTTGGTTCTGTTTTTTTGGTTCCGTTGTTGGTTCCCTTGTTGGTTCTGTTTTTTTGGTTTTGCTGTTGGTTCCATTGTTGGTTCTGCTGTTGGTTCTGTTTTTTTGGTTCTGCTGTTGGTTCCATTGTTGGATCTGCTGTTGGTTCTGTTTTTTTTGGTTCTGCTGTTGGTTCTGTTTTTTTGGTTCTGCTGTTGGTTCCGTTGTTGGTTCCGTTGGTTCTGCTTAGTAAAAATGCGACCAGCCTTGAGAAAAAGATCTTATCTGGTTTGTTGCAAGGTTTATTTACTATTTATTATTATTTGTTTATTAATTAGGGTTTATTTACTATTTATTATTATTTATTTATTAATTAGGGTTTATTTACTATTTATTATTATTTATTTATTAATTAGGGTTTATTTACTATTTATTATTATTTATTTATTAATTAGGGTTTTTTATTTACTGGCTGAAGAAGTACAACATGACCTTATATGGGCAAAAGCATTGGGACAGTCCTGTTTTCAGGTCTCCCTGCGTCATTTTCATCCGGCGTTTGTTTGGTTCCGACGTTGTGATAACGTCCCAACCAGATACGACGTTCGGGTGAAGACGACCACCTGATGACCAGCTGAGCACGGAGTCCAGAGCTACTGTGCAGCGGGCGATTCTGGACTCGAGCAAAAACAATAAAAACAAGCAAAATAAAAGAATATATAAATATATATTTAAAACCTCCCCTATATCATAAATTTATTCCGCTTGTGGTGTATAAAATTTAGTACAATATGGGCAATTTATCCATAGAAAACAAATTTATTAATTACCACTAAGTAGTTAATTAATTGGTACATTTTATAATCAGCTTATACGGATAACGGGAAGTGGGTGAAATAGCATTTGCAAACTTTTTACCAGACAGACAAACAGATGAAGCTAATATAGGAGTAATAATAATAATAACAATAATAATAATAATAATAATAATAATAAATAAAATCAGAACCTTGTGGTCAATAAGAATCACTTAAATAATTAAATTCCATTTAAAACAGCAGGTTCCCTCTCATGTGGCCTCACGTGACTCTTTATCGGCCTCACATATAGATCTATCCATTTTCAGGAGTCAACTTGAATTTTGAATGAATCAGCTCTGCACCTGGTTGAATCGTATAGAATCACTTACAATAACGACTCACCCACACGTTACAGTAACTGAATCAGAACCCATTTGAACCTAACTCTGCACGTCATCCCAACTGTCCAGGAACAGGATGCAGCGCCGACCGCTTCATTTCCCCCAACCCGGCAGCAGGGTTCCAGGCGATACCGCAACGGCCATTAGAGGCTGCTGTTGCCACTGCAGTGCAGAATTCCCCGTCCGGCCTCCCAACCCGTTCTACACATCCGGCCTCGGGGTGATAAAAATAAAGACGTGTCGCCGTTCGGTGGTGTGCGCACCCTCGCGTGCACTTAAACGTACGCGTGTAACGTGGTTTGTATTTGCATTTATTAATAATAAGTTAAGCGTGGTGGCCTCGCGCTTTAAAAAGCTTTTCATCTGCGGGGATCTGTCTCCTCAGGACGCGGCGTGTGCATTATGGATGAGCGACCGCGGGCGTAGTATTTAATAAATATGAAATGATTCAAGCAACAGTTGACCTAAATACGCATGCTGGCCTTTCCCTCCAGCTGTGGAGCTGAGGTCTGTAGGTCCACGCAGAGGGTTGAAGGTTCAAGTTAAAGGCAAAGTACAGCTGTCCATGGTTATGGGCTATACTGTCTGTGACGTTGGCACGGCATGCTGGGAAAAGTGGACATGTGGGACTCAACCACATGAGACAACTATGTGGCGCGATGCAAATTACAGCAACAAGTGTATATATATATATATATTCATTCATTCATTATCTTCTGCTTTATCCTCTATTAGGGTCGCGGTGGGGTTCCCCATGCCCCTCCAGGGGAGAACGTTTCGGGCGCTGGGCAGATACACCCAGGACAGGGCGCCAATCCATCGCTGGGCACACACTCACTCACACAGACACACTCTATATGGGGCAATTTGGAGAACTCAATTGACCTTGATCCATGTTTTTGGACTGTGGGAGGAAACCGGAGAACCCGGAGGAAACCCACACGGACACGGGGAGAACATGGAAACTCCACTCAGATGGGGATTCGAACCGGGAATCCCTAGAGCTGAGAGGAGAACGTGCTAAACCACTAAACCACTGTGCCACCCTATATATATATATATGCCCAGCGATGGATTGGCGCCCTGTCCTGGGTCTATCTGCCCAGCGCCTGAGACATTCTTCCCTGGATGGGCATGGGGAACCCCACCGCGACCCTAATAGAGGATAAAGCGGGAGATAATGAATGAATATATATATAAACAGTATATAAGTACATTATGCATGAATATTTATTTTTTCGTATAACTGGCTCGTTCCGTTTTCCAGATTTGTCCCCATTTTTTTTTTTTTTTGTCTTTGCCCAGAGACGCGTCTACAAACGTGACTCAGCGATGCCTTTTATTTTTAATCTACCTCACCGATTTCACCCCCCCCCCCCCCCCTGACGGAGCCAGGCCGCCGGTGGAGGCGCAGACCTTATTTAATCACCCAAAGGTGGTCGACTCTGAGGGTAGTGACATTCAGGAAGGACGGGAGCCTGTGGATCCGGCTGCCTTTGTAGTGAGAGGGGGGTATCGACGTTCACTCTGCGCACTATTGAAGGAGCAACATCAAGGCTGGAGGCTGCTGATGTGTGCAGGGTGGAGGTGCAGGGTGGAGGTGCAGGGTGGAGGTGGAAACTTCAGAAAGACTGGCATTATTTGGGGGCGTGGCCTTGAGACGTGACGGGCATCTGCGTCGCCGGATGTCATTTGGCTCGAGATTACTCTGTATGAAGTGTGTGTGTGTGTGTGTGTGTGCGTGTGCGTGCGTCTATGATGTGTAAATGTGTGTAGGATGTGTATGTACAAGTGTGTGTGTGTGTGTATGTACAAGTGTGTGTGTGTGTGTGTGCGTCTATGATGTGTAAATGTGTGTAGGATGTATATGTACAAGTGTGTGTGTGTGTGTGTGCGTCTATGATGTGTAAGTGTGTGTAGGATGTATATGTACAAGTGTGTGTGTGTGTGTGTGCGTCTATGATGTGTAAGTGTGTGTGTATGTGTATGAAGTATATGTACAAGTGTGTGTGCGTCTATGATGTGTAAATGTGTGTAGGATGTATATGAAGTGTGTGTATATGTATATGTAAGTGTGTGTGTTTGTGTTTATAATGTATATAAATGGGTGTGTGTATGATGTATATGTACAAGTGTGTGTGTGTATATCTGTGTATGTGTGTGTTTTTGTGTGTGTATATATATATATATATATATATATATATATATATGTGTGTCTGTGTTTGTGTGTGTATCTATCTATATATATGTGTGTGTGTGTGTGTGTGTGTGTGTGTATTCTGTATATAAACCTCCGCTGGGCCTCAGAGCCTCTGTTTACAGTTTGGGTTTTGATTACAGACCATAATAATCAGACCATACAGACCATAATAACCAAACACAGGGTTCCGCAATCTGCTCGCCTCATCTGAACCGCCGTCCATCTGTCCTTCACACGAGAACGCGCAGGAACTTCAAACCAACACTCCGTCCTTCAGCTTTTAGAAGGACAAAAGTAAAGAACCCCCCCCCCCCCCCCACACACACACACACACACACACGTTTAAGGAGACGGATCTTAAACTCGTCCCCCCCGCAAGGGGTTCCACTGCCCCGCCTGGGACGAGACTCACTGTTCTCCTCAATTCCACCAACGTGGGACTCAAAGAGACGTTCCGTATTTCATCAGCCAGAACAGACGGTTCCCATCGTTCCCTCAGAGATTCAGAGATTCAGAGACTCAGTGACTCTGACTCAGAGACTCAGTGACTCAGTGACTCTGACTCAGAGACTCAGAGACTCAGTGACTCTGACTCAAAGACTCAGTGACTCAGACAGAAGTGAATCACGTTCGGCTCCCGTGTGCTGAAATGCCGCGGTCCTGCCCCCCCCCATCTCCGTCCCCCTTCTCAGGGGATCTGGGTGGAGTTTGCATGTTCTCCCTGTGTCCGCGTGTGTTTCCCCCGGGTTCTCCGGTTTCCTCCCACAGTCCAAAAACATGCATTCAAGGGGAATTGGCTCCTAATTTGCCCCTTACTGTGTGTTAGTGACGGCATGGTGGCTTAGTGCTTTAGCATTTTCTCCTCTCAGCACTAGGGATTCCCGGTTCGAATCCCCGTCTGGGTGGAGTTTCCATGTTCTCCCCGTGTCCGCGTGGGTTTCCTCCGGGTTCTCCGGTTTCCTCCCACAGTCCAAAAACATGGATCATAGTCAATTGAGTTCTCCAAATTGCCCCATATAGAGTGTGTCTGTGTGAGTGAGTGTGTGTCCAGCGATAGATTGGCGCCCTGTCCTGGGTGTATCTGCCCAGAGCCCGAAACGTTCTCCCCTGGATGGGCATGGGGAACCCCCCCCCCCCCCCCGCGACCCTAATAGAGGATAAAGCAGAAGATAATGGACGGATGTGTGTTAGTGTGAGTGTGTATGACTTCAACAGTTTGGGGAAGGCCCTTCACCAAGAGATGATGGGTGTCTGGTCACTCAGTCGTAGTCACGCTCGTGGTGATGACATCACGGCCGGTTAACCTGTAGGTGATAAAGCTCGCGAGTCGGCCGCGGCGTTGCTCGTGTTCCGCGTGTTCCGCGGCGTTGCTCGTGTTCCGCGTGTCCTCGCCGGTCCTCGCAGTCCGGGACCGGTGCCATGTCCCGAGGGCAGAGCTTCTGCGCTGTGAGCGTGAGGAGCGAGAGTCTGTTCGTCCTCCCGCCGCCGAGCAGAGCCGCGTAACGCGATTACACCCGGCTAATGAGAGAACGCGGGGTGATTTAGAGGCCACCGGGGGGCAGCAGGGACGCTGGGCGCTGCTTCTCGCTCGGTCGGTGGAGCTTTATTAAATTTCCACCTGCGTATTGTTTCCTCCCGATGGAGGCGGGTGGTGGATGACGCTCAGTGCTGCAGTGACACTGACCTGGTGGTGCAGGTGTGTCGGAGACGGTAACCCCCCCCCCCCCTCTACCCGCACCTGTGTCCCACCTGCCCTAATTTGCCCCTTACTGTGTGTTAGTGACGGCACGGTGGCTTAGTGGTTTAGCATGTTCTCCTCTCAGTGCTGGGGATTCCCGGTTCGAATCCCCATCTGGGTGGAGTGTCCATGTTCTCCCCTTGTTCGCGTGGGTTTCCTCCGGGTTCTATGGTTTCCCACAGTCCAAAAACGTGGATCAAGGTGAAGGTCAGTGACACTGACCTGGTGGTGCAGGTGTGTCGAAGACGCTAAACATTAGGGGTGAGCTGCAATATTCGACGATTCGATTCGGAGAACCGTAGTCGACTATGAACCTCATAGTCGAATGTACCATTTTGACCACATGGGGGCGCCCATGGCTGCTGCTAAGCATTAGTTTTTACATGAAATGTCTTTGTTTTCGTTATATATATAGCCTTTTGTCAAATAAAATCATCCTAATTTCTAGAAAAAAAAAAAAAAGGTTTTCTTTTGTTAGAAAAACAAGTAAAATATAAAAAAAAAAAAATCTTTTTTAAAAACCACGCTTATAGCGCCATCTTGTGGTGAAATTTTAACTGATTCGACTATCAGTGGACTATAGGGAAAATCTGACGAATCAGATTCGACTACGAAAATCTGTAGTTGAATACAGCCCTAGTAAACACCCCCCCCCCCCTCTACCCGCACCTGTGTCCCACCTGCCCCAGGAGATGATGTCACAATCGGCGTCAGGTTGGTCCACTCTCAGGCGGGACGGACGGTCTGAGGAGGTGTTGGAGGTGGACTGCGGGAGGTGGGAACCTCCTCCACTGCGGGGTGGACGGAAGACGCCATTAAGACGTTCACGAGCCGGGGCTCCCGAATGAGGTGGAGGCTCCTATGGTGTTAAAGGGGAGACGTTCCGGGAGGTTCCTCCACCCGCACGGGTCCCCGTCACGGCGTGAGCGTCTCCGTCTCAAAGCAGAGACGTGGACCTGCCTCCTGCTCGCCGTTGCTATGGTTTCAAAGGCTGATGGGTGAGGCCGGATCAGGGTGTGTGTGTGTGTGTGTGTGTGTGTGTGTGTGTTTACTTCCTGGCAGAAATTGCTGTCTGACGCAGAACACACACACACACACACACACACACTCCATACACACGGCCCAGAACGACCGTATCAGCGATGACATCATACTCCTGCTGCTTCTATGAGACAGGTGTGTGTGAGTGTGTGTGTGTGTGTGTGTGTGTGTGTGTGTGTGTGAGTGTGTGTGTGGTGGGTGGGGGGGGGTGTATAATTGTCGATTCACACCTTGTAGCCGAACCTCCCTGTCAGTGGGCATCGATCTGTGTTCCCCACCCCTCCCTCCCACTCTCCTCCATCAATAATCCCCTATGCCCCGCCTCCACCGTCATAAACAGCCAATCAGTCACGCCCGTCCTGCCTCTCATTGGTGGAGCCGGCCTCTGCCGCTGTTCCCCGATTTCTGCTTACGTGGTGGTGCCGGCCGCATCCACCTTCAGTGTAATGTACAGCACGCCATCATCACGTCCCGACCCCCCCGTCCCCCGAATACCCCCCCCCCCCGTGGGGTAATGAGGACACTAAGAGTTTGAAGTACTAAAGGGTTCCTCTGTGTATTCTGGGATCACATTTGGGTGGTTGATCTTTCTATTTAAGGAAGGCGGGCACTTCGGTGCAATCCTTTAAACACCGGGGGTGGGGGGTGGGGGGTGGGGGGGTAGGTACGACTGGTAGGCTTTGTAAGGCAGCGTGTGTCGAGGTTTCGGTTGGTTTTGTTAACGCTCTGTGATTTATCCCAGAGGAATGATATACAGACCGTGGCCCCGCCTCTGGTTCTCCGGGAGCGGAGCCCGCGGGCCCCTGGAGCCTCATGACTAATTATATACCCCGCCATTAGCACTTCATTAATTTTTCAAGGATTTTTGCACTACAGGAGAAATTAAACTGCTCACACGCAGGAGGAGGAGGAGGAGGAGGAGGAGGAAGAGGAGGAGAATCCAAATGGATCTCCTGCAGAACCTCGCTGTCCTCACCGAGAACTACAGACGCCGTTTACAGTCTGAACGCATCGGAACGTAAATACACGGCTATTTTGAGCTCTGGGTGAAAGACGGATGGGACGGTCGAGAGAGAGAGAGAGAGAGAGAGAGAAATTAAAAGAGAGAGAGAGAGAGAGAGAAAGGGGAGAGAGAGAGAAATTAAAAAAGAGAGAGGGAGAGAGAGAGAGAAAGATAGAGAGACAGGGGGGAAAGAGAGAAATTAAAAAAGAGAGAGAGAGAGAGAAAGGGGGGAGAGAGGGAGAGAGAGAGACAGAAAGGGGCGAGAAAGAGAGGGAGAGAGACAGAAAGGGGTGAGAGAGAGAGGGGGAGAGAGACAGAAAGGGGCGAGAGAGAGAGGGAGAGAGACAGAAAGGGGCGAGAAAGAGAGAGAGAGAAAGGGGCGAGAGAGAAAGGGAGACAGAAAGAGAGAGAGAGAGAGAGAGGGAGACAGAAAGGGAGAGAGAGAGAGAGACAGAAAGGGGCGAGAGAGAGAAAGTGAAAGAGAGAGAGAGAGAAAGGGGTGAGGGAGAGAGAGGGAGAGAAATTAAAAAAGAGAGAAGGCAAGAGAGAGAAAGGGAGAGAGAGAGAAATTAAAAAAGAGAGGAAAAGAGGGAGAGAGAGAAAGGGGGGAGAGAGAGAGGGCGAGTGAGCGAGCGAGCGCTGAAAGCCGTACGGTGGCAGCAGGCAGAGTGTAAACAGTTCCGTGGTTATCACTCGTTCAGATCAGCAGCAGCTGTGGACACGTCCATCGATTTTACATCTGGGACAAACAAACCTTCGGCCTGTCTCTGGGCCTATCCCGGTAATCTGCAGCGCCACACTGTACAGCACTCAGCTGTTAGAGCGAGAGAGAGAGAGAGAGAGACAGAGAGAGAGACAGAGGGGATTAGGAACTGATGTTAAAATCCCAAATCCCTCCAAATCCCCCAAAATGTACATGATGACTCAGAGGAGGAACATCTGTGTGTGAGAGTGTGTGTGTGTGTGTGTGTGTGTGATATTTAACATCCTTACTCTTTAGGACCCTGCAGAGGTCAACAAGAAGCGGCTCGGGGGGTTTATTTTATTTTATTTTAATGATCTTCGGGGAGCTGTGCACCTCGCAGCTTGATTTTGGGGCGTGTCCGTGCGTCTGTCGTCATAATCATGTGACGCGTCACGTGTAATAAACCGATCTAAATATGTAGGGGAAGCAGATGGACTACAAAACGTAAGTGTAGAACTACAAAGTCCATCTGTGTGACCACAGAGCAACAATTCTATAACTCTAGGTTTGCATCTGTGTGCATGCTGTGCCACTGAGCGGCCGCTAGGGGGACTCAAAGTCTAAAAATACACTGAGACGGTTTATCCATCGGTCGCTGCAGTCTGCTTGGATTTGAGGGTTTTCTTCTTGTGATGGAGTAAACAGTATTTTGGGGGGTTGATCATACAGGTATTACGGTAGATCCAGCTGTATTGTGTGTGCAAACGCTGCTGGGTTTAATTTTTTAAGTATCCTGAATTCATGAAGACATGATGCAGACACGGCCTTAGGGCCCCTGGCAGGATCAGAGTTGAGGACCTTAGTCGAGGGCCCCACCCTGAGTGAGCAACCAAGCAGATTTATTGATTTCTAATATTTATAATAAGGATTTCTTGATTTATTGTAACGGGGGAGAGGTGTGTTAGGAGCTGTGTATGACGCAGTTGCAGGAGCTGAACAGCAGGGGGCGGAATAAGCCTCCTGTATGCTTCAGATTAGGGTGGTGTGTGGTGTGGTGTGTGGGGATTGAGGGGTTGTGAGTGTGATGTTAATGTGTTACATGAGCGACACTCCATCAGCTGCTCCCATCTCTGAGGTTCCGCGCAGACGGAACGCAGTCAGGGTTTTAAAGGAGGTTCCACCGTCTGCGGCGCCGAGGGTCCCTGAGGACCTCCTCATGTCCGCGCGAGCATGTGGCAGTAATGTGTCCTGTCACTGACGCCGTGGGTTATTGACTGAGAAATGATACACACACACACACACACACACACACACACACACACATATACACATACAGATACATACACATTTACACACACACACATACACACACACACATACACATGTAGACACACATGCACAAACACTCACACATGCTTGTACACACACAAACACACATATATACACACACACAGGCACAGATACATACACATTTACACACACACACATACATACACATGTAGACACACATGCACAAACACTCACATATGCTTGTACACACACACACACACACACACACTTAGACAAATGCACATACACACACACATATATATACACACACACAGGCACAGATACATACACATTTACACACACACACATACATACACATGTAGACACACATGCACAAACACTCACATATGCTTGTACACACACACACACACACACACACACACACACACACTTAGACAAATGCACATACACACACACATATATATACACACACACAGGCACAGATACATACACATTTACACACATACACATGTAGACACACATGCACAAACACTCACATATGCTTGTACACACACACACACACACACACACACACTTAGACAAATGCACGCACGCACAAGCACGCACGCATACACACACATGCACACACACTCTCACAAGCACGCACGCATACACACACATGCACACACACTCTCACAAGCACGCACGCATACACACACATGCACACACACTCTCACACACACACACACACTCACACATGCTTGTACACACACACAAGCACGCATGCATACACACACATGCATACACACTCACACACACACAAGCACGCACACATATACACACATGCACACACACTCACACAAGCACGCACGCATACACACATGCGCACACACACACACACACACACAAGCACGCACACATACACACACATGCACACACACTCACACATGCTTGTACACACACACACAAGCACACACGCATACACACACATGCACACACACACACATCTACACAAATGCACACATATACATATAAGCACACACACACACAATCACATGCTTGTACACACACACTTACACAAATGCACGCACACACACTTGCGCACACACACACACACACACACATACACGCACGTACACACACACACACACAGTTCTGATGTTTTTTGTGAGGGTGTGTGTAATCGTGAAGCTGACGGTGCGGGTTCGATAATAATATTCTCCTATACAAAACTGCAGCTCACCAACTTTCCTATTGACACACACACACACTCACACACACACACACACTCTCACACTCACACACACACACACACACACACCCACACACACACACACTCAGCATGGGGGAAGTCTTAATGTGAGCCTCTGTATGGGAGAATGCTGAGCTGAGCGTGTGGTCAGGATCAGGTGCACTTAAAGAAGCTCCATTAAATAAAAAAAAACAAAAAAAAAAGCCGACTCGTCATCAGCCGCTGATCCCGACCGTCCGCCTCACACACACACACACACACACACACACACACACACACACACACACACACACACACACCCTCACTCACACACTCTCACACACTCGCTCGCTCAAACACACGCCGGCGCTCAGGAACGTCTGCTCTGAAGCGTGGAGGCTGGTTAACCTCCTGTAAGCGCGTCACTCTCGTGCTTTGTGGGTGGTCGAGGTGGCGTGGGCAGGCTGTGGGAGGGTGGGGGTGGGGGTGCGGCGCAGCCCGGGTCAGGACAATAAGGACGCCGTGTCCGAAAGTTGTAGCTTGGACGTCACGTCCTCAGAATTTGGACGTCTCCTGACGTGTCTGCAACAGAACTCATAGAACCCCCCCCCCCATACTGTGAGACGGTCATCTCCCGCACATTTTACTCTGCCTATCCCGTCCTTTGTTTACTGTCTGCCTCACGTCCAGCAGTTTGGACCCATTGACCTTCGTCTCCGTCCTGATTCAGCGTCCCGCGTTTTTGCCGTCCGTCAGATCTGCGTTAATTAATGAAGCTGCAGCCACCTTTATGACTTTTCAGGCGGCTGCTCATTGGCCGCCACGCCTGTCAATCAGCTCGACCGGCCCGATTACAGAGGGGCTTCGGATCAAAGGGAAACTACGGCGTGGAGTTACGCCTCATTGCATCAGCGTGATTGATTCAGTGAGTCGATTCTCGTGCGTGACTCGTGAAGCGGAGGGTTACGTGATGAAATATCGCTGTTTATTCGTAAATCACGCCGCCGATGCGATTCGTTTCACCTGTGCATGAACCTTACGACAATTATCCGATGAGTACGTTGGCTCCCCCTAGTGTCTCGATATGATCGGTGCAGCAGCATCAGAGCTGAAGCTCATTACATCAGCGTGATTGATTCAATGAGTCGATTCTCATGTGCGACTCGCACATGAGAATGAACCTTATGACAATTATCCGATGAGTACGTTGGCTCCCCCTAGTGGCTGGACATCATCGGTGCAACAGCATCAGAGCTGAAGCTCATTGCATCAGCGTGATTGATTGATTCAATGAGTCGATTCTCGTGCGTGACTCGTGAAGCGGAGGGTTACGTGACGAAATATCGCTGTTTATTTGTTAATCACGGCGTCGATGCGATTCGTTTCACCTGTGCATGAACCTTACGACAATTTTCCGATGAATACGTTGGCTCCCCCTAGTGTCTGGACATGAGCAGTGCAGCAGCATCAGAGCTGAAGCTCATTACATCAGCGTGATTGATTCAATGAGTCGATTCTCGTGTGTGACTCGTGAAGCGGAGGGTTACGCGACGAAATATCGCTGTTTATTCGTAAATCACGGCGTCGATGCGATTCGTTTCACCTGTGCATGAACCTTACAACAATTATCCGATGAGTACGTTGGCTCCCCCTAGTGGCTGGACATCATCGGTGCAACAGCATCAGAGCTGAAGCTCGGAGGGTTACGTGACGAAATGTCGCTGTTTATTCGTAAATCACGCCGTCGATGCGATTCGTTTCACCTGTGCATGAACCTTACGATAATTATCCAATGAGTACGTTGGCTCCCCCTAGTGTCTCGATATGATTGGTGCAGCAGCATCAGAGCTGAAGCTTGATTCAATGAGTCGATTCTCGTGCGTGACTCACGAAGCGGAGGGTTACGTGACGAAATGTCGCTGTTTATTCGTAAATTCTCGATATGATCGGTGCAGCAGCATCAGAGCTGAAGCTTGATTCAATGAGTCGATTCTCGTGCGTGACTCACGAAGCGGAGGGTTACGTGATGAAATATCGCTGTTTATTCGTTAATCACGGCGCCGATGCGATTCGTTTCACCTGTGCATGAACCTTACGATAATTATCCAATGAGTACGTTGGCTCCCCCTAGTGTCTGGACATCATTGGTGCAGCAGCATCAGAGCTGAAGCTTGATTCAATGAGTCGATTCTCGTGCGTGACTCACGAAGCGGAGGGTTACGTGATGAAATATCGCTGTTTATTCGTAAATCACGCCGTCGATGCGATTCGTTTCACCTGTGCATGAACCTTACAACAATTATCCGATGAGTACGTTGGCTCCCCCTAGTGTCTCAATATGATCGGTGCAGCAGCATCAGACCAAATTAGCTTGTGAGCAAATACAACATTCCATTAATTATTCCTTAAATATTTATGAGGTCCTAAAGCTCGTACCCCGACCCCCCCGGACGCGTGTTGGGATCTGATTACTAAGAGGGTCACATGGGGGCTGTAGTCTGTCACAACGCCGGCGCTCCCTGATTGTCGGCGCACTCGTGAGGGCGATCGGACACGCCCACGCGCTATGAGGACGCCATCCTCAGGGAGGCGTCCGTGATTGAACCGCTCGGGCCTCGCGCCGCCGCTCTCAGACTCGTTAACGAGGCCTCCGTGCTGATTGGACGCCTCGTTTACGACGCTTCGGATCCCTCACGCAGATGTCGGCGTTTTGGGCCGGGCGGCGTTCCACTTCCACGTCTCAGAGCGTTCGAGCGTTGGCCTGGTGGTGCAGGGATCAAACGGAGCTCAGCCGCCAGATCCGCCACCTATCCCGTCACCCTCGTTTACGTCTCCCGCTCGTTTCGTCCTTGACGTTGCCTTTGGTCCTAACCCGACCTCCTGCCTCAGGAAATGACAGCTGCCGCCGCCGATGCCCCGCCGTCTCAATCCCCCGCCGTCTCGATCCCGTCTCTAATTGCCCCACTTTACTGTCGCATGGCGCCTCCCGGGGGGCGGATAACGGCGGTAACGGCCGCCGCTGACTTTGTATCTGCGAGTCCATTTCCCCAAATTGTAGAGGCGTCAGGAGAGGAATTGAGGAGTGAAGTCCAGAGGACCTATAAATCACGGAAACTGCACGGCGCCGCGGTTCGAGCCGATGACCCCGTGATGACGGCCGAATGGTCCTTCGGCGGGGCAGGTGGGGGGTGACTTCGGTGAAACGCTTTTAAAGTGTTTTTCTTAGATAGCACCGCGTCCCTGTGTCTGTGGGAATCAGTATTACAAAAAAAGGCGACGTTGCGATATATCGCCGTAGATCGCAGGCTCCGCCCACCCACGGCCCACCCACTGCCCACCCACCCCCTCGAAACCCACTGACACATAACATTCATTCATTCATTATCTCCCGCTTTATCCTCTATTAGGGTCGCGGTGGGGTTCCCCATGCCCATCCATGGGAGAACGTTTCGGGCGCTGGGCAGATACACCCAGGACAGGACGCCAATCCATCACTGGGCACACAGTCACTCACACACACACTCTATATGGGGCAATCTGGAGAACTTAATTGACCTTGATCCATGTTTTTGGACTGTGGGAGGAAACCGGAGAACCCGGAGGAAACCCACGCGGACACGGGGAGAACATGGAAACTCCACCCAGATGGGGATTCGAACCGGGAATCCCTAGTGCTGAGAGGAGAACATGCTAACCACTAAGCCACCGTGCCGCCTGACGTATAACAATCCAAATTAAAATTAAATAAACCAAATGAAACCCTCCCACAGTCCAACGGACTTGAGTTCTGGTTGACCCGAGAATCATTTTTTGGGTGTTTGGCATGTTCTCCACGGACCTCAGGTTTCCTCCCAGACATGCCGGGAGGTGTAAACACCCAGACCGCAGTACCACGGCACTCCACCAGGGGCTGACGCATGTGGCGCTCCGGGATAAACTACTGATTCATTCCTTATGATGTCCAGCGGTCGCTGCGGGGAGTCATTTGACCAGCGACGCCCGTAAACCCTGGAAAGGGGTCGCGCTGTGACCCCCCGCTGAAATCCACCGAGCATTCTGCGGCGTGGCGCCGCACCACCACCACCCGCCACCCGCCACCACCCGCCACCACCCGCCACCCCAATACGCTCGATACTCCGGAGCGGTGGTGAATCTGGACGGGGCTGTTTGATGGGTGGTGCATCATGTCGCGTTATTCCGCGCCTCCGAACCAATTATCTTCTGCACGCCATCGATCTCTGCGTCTCGTCATCGATATTAAACAACGCCGGTCAGTCCGCCAATCGATAGCCATTCCGTCCTCCTCGGGATCCGTTCAGACCGGCCGACCGGCCGAATAATTGCCTTTTAAATCACGGCTCGGGGGTCCGCTCGTCCGCTCCGCCGCTCTGCCGCTCGAAATCGAGGGGGTCTAATGAGTCATATTATTATTGACTCTCCAGGCGCGTTTCCTGCCGGGTTCTCTCTCTCTCTCTCTCTCTCTCTCTCTCTCCGTTCCGGACGTTAATAGACTCGGAGTGGTAAACATTCCCATTAAGTCGGCGTTCCCGGGGAGCGGGGTTTGGAGCGAGGACTCCTGCAGTCCTCTCCCCGAGTCTGATTTCGGTAATCACGGCCGGGGAGTCGAGCCGGGACGCTATTGAATTCAGCAGAAGCAGGTCGGAGATAATCAGGGGCCCGCAAATTAAAATGGATGGAGGGGACGGACGGTGGGACGGAGGGACGGTGGGACGGAGGCGCGCCGATGCCGCGGGGTTCTGATCCATTTCGTCACCGCTGTTCATTATTTACCCAAACGAGCAGCTGACGTGTTAACTACGACTGACATAGGAGTAAATGCCCCCCCCCCCCCCCGACATGTGTGGGAATCAGGAATCCGGCGGCGGTATTCCAAAAAAGGCGAGGTTGCGATATATCGCCGTAGATCGCAGGCTCCGCCCACCCACGGCCCACCCACCCCCTCGAAACCCACTGACATATAACATTCATTCATTCATTCATTATCTCCCGCTTTATCCTCTATTAGGGTCGCGGGGGGGAAGGGGGGGGTCCATCCAGGGGAGAACGTTTCAGGCGCTGGGCAGATACACCCAGGACAGGACGCCACTCCATCGCTGGGCACACACTCACTCACACAGACACACTCTATATGGGGCAATTTGGAGAACTCAGTTGACTTGATGCCGCGGGGTTCTGATCCATTTCGTTCATCATTTACCCAAATGAGCAGCTGACAATTTGGGGCAATTTGGAGAACTTAATTGACTTTTTCATTCATTCATTATCATCTGCTTTATCCTCTATTAGGGTCACTGGGGGGGGGGGGGTACCCCATGCCCATCCAGTGGAGAACGTTTCGGGCGCTTTAACCTCTATTAGGGTCGCGGGGGGAGAATGTTTCCGGCGCCGGGCAGATACACCCATGGCAGTGCGCCAATCAATTTAGTGTGCCACTCACACAGACACACTCTACATGGGGCAATTTGGAGCATTCAATTGACCTTGAATCCATGTTTTTGGACTGTGTACACTCGAACCGACGCAGGAGTCCCACCGCTGCCCCCCGGTGGTACGTGTTCATTCATTCATTCATTCATTCATTATCTTCCGCTTTATCCTATATTGGGGTCGCGGAGGGGGGGGGGGGTTTCAGGCGCTGGGCAGATAGACCCAGGAGAGGGGGGCAATCTATCACTAGGCACACACTCACTCACACAGACACGCACGCATTCACACTCTATATGGGGCAATTTGGAGAACTCAATTGACTTGATCCATGTTTTTGGACTGTGGGAGGAAACCGGAGAACCCGGAGGAAACCCACGCGGACACGGGGAGAACATGGAAACTCCACCCAGATGGGGATTCGAACCGGGAATCCCTAGCGCTGAGAGGAGAACGTGCTAAA
>JAFMOC010000014.1:542500-762500 GCA_019802505.1 Corydoras sp. C115
TTTTTATGATGAGTGGAGGAGCTGAGGAGCCTCGTGTTATTCAGGAGGCCCGTGTCGCCATCTCCTGGTGTCACATCGCATTAATAAATAACACCCACCTTCTGGTGAATGCGGAACCTTTCATACGCGAACAATGGGAACCCCGATACTGAGTGGCTCTCCACTGGACGCCAAAATGGGCTCCGAGCGAGAGCGCGGCAGAACCGCGAGAGAGAAACGGGCACGGCGTCCGCGAATAGTTGCCATGGCAACCGATATTGTAAAGCGAGAGCAGCTTTGCACCTGGGTTCAAGGTTCGAGTGATGTTTACATGTTCTCCCCGTGTACTGTAGGTGACCGCCGGGCCCTCAGGCTCCCCCTGCAGTCCGGAATGTCAGCGCTCGGGATGTCAGGTTCAAATCCTGATCTGGGTGCATTTTCCATGTTCTCGCTATGTCCTTAGGGTTCCCCGGTTTCCTCCCATGGATTCAAGGTGAATCAGCTGCTCTAAATTGCCCCATCTAAATTGCCCCCCCCATATAGAGTGAGTGGTAAGCGTATGTCTGTGTGAGTGTGTGCGGAGCCCTGTCCTGGGTGTGTCTGCACAGCGCCCGAAACAACCCCCCCACCCCCCCCCTCCCGTGACCCTGTGTGTTTGAGGTCACATCCTGGTTGCTTTATTAGAATCTCAGTAGAGCCTTCTGCTCTGATGATTAATAAACAGACCTGCGACCCACCGGCAATAAATTACCGCAACAAATCATTTGTCCGAGCGGCCCTGCCACCCCCCCCCCCTCCTCCTCCACCACCGCTGTCTCCACCCCCCCTCCCCCCCTCCAGGGATATAATCTGATCCCACAGAAGTTCATGTTCATTCCACTTAACCCCTGTGAAGGTCAGATTAATGGAAGGACCATTAGAACAGAATCAAACCGAGCGGGGTCTCAGATTTAGAGCTTTCAGATTCGGATCTTCGCTCATCCATCACCATCTGCGTCCATCGGCATCTGCGTCCCCGTTCTGCAGACCTCTGTGGAACACAGCGCAGAACCTGCAGCGTGAACCATGTGGGAAATGAATCCCCCGCAAGGGGGAAGGGTGTCGGGCATCCGAGCTAAAATTAGGGCTGGGTACTAAAGCGAGCGGCGAGATCGATGCACGTCGACCTTAACTGCGGCGAGATGTTTGGTGCATGATGGGAAAACTTCGCTTCCATTGAGGACACAAGGACAGGACGAAGGCGGACAGGAGAAGGGATTCGTCCATAAAATTTTAACCGCAGTAACTGTGACATGTCTCAGTCCTGTTATATACACCACCCTCCCACTATGGATATGAGTGGGTGGTCCACTACACCACCCTCCCACTATGGATATGAGTGGGTGGTCCACTACACCACCCTCCCACTATGGATATGAGTGGGTGGTCTACTATGGATTAGGCGGGTGGTCCACTACACCACCCTCCCACTATGGATATGAGTGGGTGGTCCACTACACCACCCTCCCACTATAGATTAGGCGGGTGGTCCACTACACCACCCTCCCACTATGGATATGAGCGGGTAGTCCACTACACCACCCTCCCACTATGGATATGAGTGGGTGGTCTACTATGGATTAGGTGGGTGGTCCACTACACCACCCTCCCACTATGGATATGGTTAAAAGTGGGTGGTCTACCACACCCTCCCACTGTATTTAGGGTTAATAGTGGGTGCTCCACTACACCACCCTCCCACTATAGATATGAGCGGTTGGTCCACTACACCACCCTCCCACTATGGATATGAGTGGGTGGTCCACTACACCACCCTCCCACTATGGATATGGTTAAGAGTGGGTGGTCCACTACACCACACTCCCACTATGGATATGAGTGGGTGGTCCACTACACCATCCTCCCACTATGGATATGGTTAAGAGTGTGTGGTCTACCACAGCCTTCCACTGTATTTAGGGGTAAGAGTGGGTGCCCCACTACACCACCCTCCCACTATGGATATGATCATCCATCCATTATCTTCCACTTTAACCTCTATTAGGGTCGCGCGGTCTTTTTGAGAAAAGAGCGGGAAAACGCCGGCCCAGGCTCCGCCCACCCGCACGGGCACGGCGATGCTAGGCAACCGAGCGTTCAAGATACACCCAGGACACTCACGCACACACACTCTATATGGGGCAATTTTGTGCATTCGATTGACCTTGAATCCATGTTTTTGGACTGTGGGAGGAAACCGGAGAACCCGGAGGAAACCCACGCCGACACGGGGAGAACATGGACACTACACTCAGATTGGGATTCGAAACCGGGAATCCCCAGCGCTGAGAGGAGAACATGCCAAACCACAAAGCCAGCGTGCTGATTATGATCAGAATGTCATTTTTATTTATAGTTTATTTGATAGTTTTATTGAAACAAGACGCTCGCGCACCGAAGCCACGCAACTTCCAACCGAAACGGCAGCTCCGATGCCCCGGATGTAACGGCTTTTTTGAGAAAAGAGCGGGAAAACGCCGGCCCAGGCTCCGCCCACCCGCACGAGCGCGGCGATGCTAGGCAACCGAGCGTTCAAGCGCGCGCGAGCGAGCCCACGCGCCGCCGCCCTCACCATTCCGACTCGAGACGCCGAGCCGACGGTCACCGCGCCGCAGCGCTCCGGTCTGCTGCCTCCGCCGCCGGGTTCACACACCACACCACACACACACACACACACACACTCACACACACCACACACCACACACACCACACCACACACACACACACACACACCTCGCGTACCTGCCGCTGTCTTCATGACTTCGGCGAAGGAGCGCAGCGCGTCGGGTAAAGCGCCTCAGCCGCCGCCGCCGCCGCCGCAGGAGCAGGTAGGACGAACTTCTCACCTTTACCGCGCCGTCACCTCCTCCTGACTCCCGCAGTGAGGTCATTATTAAAATAAGTTTGGACGCGTTTATGTCAGATTTAAGGATGACGACTTCACACACCTTACTGTGTTTTTAAAAAATACTCGGCTCTACTTTTTTTTTTTGTTTTAGCGTAAATTTCTACTACGCATGCGCAAAAAGTATTACCCTAATGCAAGACTAATGTTTGTCATTGCACATCGTTGATTTTAAAAGTGGCTTAGTGGTTTAGCATGTTCTCCTCTCAGCGCTGGGGATTCCCGGTTCGGATCCCAATCTTTGGGGCTCGTCCGGGTTCTCCGGTTTCCTCCCACAGTGCAAAAACATGGATTCAAGGTCAATTGAATGCTCCTAATTGCCCCCTTATAGAGTGTGTGTGAGTGTGTGCCCAGCGATGGATTGGCGTCCTGTTCTGGGTGTGTCTGCCCAAAACGTTCTCCCCTGGATGGGCATGGGGAACACACACACACAACCGTAGTAGAGGATAAAGAGGACGATGATGGATGGATGGATGGATGATTTTAAAAGTAGTCGAGCAAATAAATAAAAACGCTGACAGCATGCCGACTCAGAAACCTTATTGTGTGGATTCAAGGTCAACTGAATGCTCCAAATTGCCCCATATATAGTGTGTGCGCCGAGCGATGGATCGGCGCCCTGTCCTGGGTATAAACATCCCCCCCCCCCCACACACACAACCCTAGTAGAGGATAAAGCGGAATGATGGATGGATGATTTTAAAAGTAGTCGAGCAAATAAATAATATAATAAAATATTAGACGGGTGGTGGACATATCGATTGGAGGTCAATGGTTTATGGGTGGCACAGTGGCTTAGTGGTTTAGCATGTTCTCCTCTCAGCTCTAGGGATTCCCGGTTCGAATCCCCATCTGGGTGGAGTTTCCATGTTCTCCCCGTGTCTGCGTGGGTTTCCTCCAGGTTCTTCGGTTTCCTCCCACAGTCCAAAAACATGGATCAAGTCAGTTGAATTCTCCGAATTGCCCCATATAGAGTGTGTTTGTGTGAGTGAGTGTGTGCCCAGTGATGGATTGGCGTCCTGTCCTGGGTGTATCTGCCCAGCGCCCGAAACGTTCTCCCCTGGATGGGCATGGGGAACTCCCCCCCCCCCCCCCCCCATTAAAGTTTGTTTAATTCGTCCGTGCAGGTGATGGGTTGACGTTAATGCAGATGGAAGGCAGAGCGAGGCTCATTAAAAGGTTTAAATGAAATGAGTGAAAGGAAGAAAGTGCCTTCACTCATTTTCAGTGCATTTTTATCTTAAATTAAACATCTTGAGAACCTTGGAATTTGAAAGCTAATGATGTCTGAATTGCTCTAAAAGCACCGCGATGGCGTCCCCTCTGTCTGTTGGAGTATTTGGACCTCAAGGAGACGTACAGCTGTTCTATAACTAAAATGCTTTTGACTATACGGTATGGGTGAAAGTATTGGTGCTCCTCCGTTATCTCCACCAGGTTCCCCCCTTTGCTGCTGTGAGAGCCTCCACCTAGAGGAAGGATTTCTCTATTATGGAGTGTTTGAGGGAATTTTTAGTGCTGAATAGTATTTGTAAGGTGACGTACACTCTCCGTTCGAGTTCATCCGATAGGTGTTGGGTGGCTTTGAGGTCAATTCTTTCGCACCAATCCTTCCCAACCATTCCTTCAAGGATGTTGGGGCCTTCCCCAAACTGTTCCCACAAACATGGGTGCTTGATCGTGTATTGATACTTGTGGCCATGACTGAATCAAACACCTGAATTGAATGATTATGAGCCGTGTCCCAATACTTTATTTTGTATGAAGTTGTTTTAGCTGCACTGCCGTGTCTAACCCATTCCTAACCCAGCACAACACCAGAATGATCTACCACCCAAAAAATACCGGCTCTGTTGTGATCCAGACCATTGAAGAACAATTATAGGGAAAGCAGAGAGAATGCATTGAAAACAAAGCATCTGTATTGTTTTTGGAACCAAGGGAACAGTGCGTCAAACTGCAGCTCATTTCTGACAGATTTCTGACAAACTTTTTTTTGGGAGGTGGAGTTGGAGGTGGTGGTGGGTGGAGGATGGGGGGGCTCTATTATAATGGATTTCAATTTGCAAATGACAGTGTACTGCCTGATTTATTTTTCATTGGATTCCATTGGATCTAAATGTTAATTGTATTCAGAAATCTGCAGTTCCCTCATCTGTATACACTATACACACAAAAGTATTTGGTTAACAACCCACACACACACACACTCCATATGGCCAGAATGGCTTCCACTGTTCAAATTTTGAGTGTGTCTGTGGGATATTTGGCAGATTTCTTTAGAAGGACATGTGTGAGGTCAGACACCGATGATGGACTACAGGACCCGACTCACCACCTTCATTCGGTTCGTCCCGAAAATGTTTGATGGGATTGAGGTCAGCGCTCTGGACCCTCTCGTGACCTCACAGACCTTGCTTTATGCACCGAGGCACTAACACGGAGGGGAGAGAGAAGTCCAAAATCCGAAACAAAGTGTCTCACTTTACTTTCGACCAGCCTGTGGGCGTTTTTTTTGTTACGGTTGGCGTTTCTGGCGGTAGGGAACCCTGAAACAGCGGGTCGGTGGATTCACAGCTCCGGATCAGAGAGAACCCGCTGTAATTAATTAACAAAGCCAGGAGCAACATGAACTCTGGTGAGCGGGAAAGTGTTGTCATTGATCGTCTCCTCTTTTCTCCTCGCCGTCGGAGCTTGAAAGCTGTAATTAGGCTGCATTGTGTCCACATGGCTCCGTGAGGCGCCGGTGGCTCTGGCCTTTCATCGGGCCGTGGAGCCGCCATGTGGGTGGAGAGCAGCGTTTTAGAGGTTTAAGGGCGATGTTAACATTTCTGTGCATCTTCATCACTGCTTCTCGTTTCGAGGGCCGTGAGGAGCCTCCAGATGGATTTCGATGCGTATAGGCTGATATTAACTCCGCCTTCATCACTGAGGTTGAATACTGTTCACTTCGCCTCCGTTTGGGTGGAACATCCTATAAGCTTATTGGTTTTTATTTTATTTTAATTAAAAAAAATTCACGTACTGAGAAGACGACGCGTCATTAGGTTCAACTTGATTGATTTAATACACACTGGACACTTTATTCATTTAAGTTTTTACACTTTGATGTCCATTTGTTTGATTTCAGCTCCGTTTTACAGTCACATCTCTTTGTTCTGATCTTTTACAGCAGGTTTGGTTTGGGTGGTGGATGATACTTAACACTGCATTGTAGTATGTGTGGATCATACCTTTTATCCACATTGCTTTACCAACAAAAAAGGTCCTGCACCGCTGAGATGCACTGTTACAGGTAGATCAGACACAACACACGCTAACCCCCCCCTCCAAAAAAAATATAACAAAATCATACCCGCTCCATTTAAAATAGGAGGAAAGTGTGAACTACAGCTAAAAAAAATAGGCAAAATAGGGTGGACCTAATAAAGTGGCCAGTGCCTTCAAACCAAACCCTAAAGTCTAAACCAACAAATATTGTGGCAACGGTAATGCCAATTATGGAATATTTAGTACATTTATATTGATTATTCTGGTCTTCAATGAGGATAAAGGCACGCCGAGGTCATCGGTTTTGCAGCACAGTGCTGTTGCTGATGATAAGGTTGCTATAGTAGCCGTAGAATAGACGTTTTTAAATGAAAACACAATTAGTTGCGAAAATATGACATCATAGACGAGTGACCGAGTTCATGGCAGAACCTGCAGAGTACTCAGTCAGGAGGGTCATTGAAGTCCTGCTTTCACAATGTTTTAAACTCAAAACATCAAACACACACAAACACACTAGAGTGGACAGATGGCAAACGTAGCTGTAGTTCTTTATTATGCTTCTTTAGCCCACTCACCGGTTAGCGAGCCTGTCGGCGCCACGGCTCTCCTCGCCATTAAAATCAATTAACCCAAACTGCCGCATCTGTTGTTCTCGGATTCGTTTCAGACCCTCGATTCATCACGGCCCTAATCAACCTTGGTTTTTCAGCGTTCTCCAAACCTGCGTCGTCGTCCGCCGCTAACGAGGTCGCCCTCCAAAACTCACGTCCGCCGACACGGAGAGAAAGGACGGTCAGACGAAAGCCCGCTATGGCGTTAATGAGCTCAGACAAAAAAGCTCAGGGAAAAGAAAAAAACAAAACAAACCCACACCGGGGTGATTAAAAAAAACAGGCGGTGCTTATCGCGCTCTCTCAAGCTGCTTCTCACCCTCAAGTTCCGAAGTAGGGCTCCGTGATGATAGTGATTAGGGGTTTAGGCGCCGACGGAATTGCGCTGAGAAAAGGAGCTATATTTGGAGTGGAGATGCTGATAAAGGGGCTCTAATAGAGGGGATTAATTGGAAGCTTCAGCTCGATGTTCAGAGGAAAGATAAAACTGAACGGCTCTGTGCAGCGCAATTACGAGCTATCGGTTCCGGACGCGCCGCCGACGTCAGGGTGCGTGTGTGTGTGTGCGCGCGGAACGCCGCTTTAGTTTTTTAGAACGGTAGCGGTAATGACCTTGTCGTGGGACGGCGTGATTACATGCTATGGGAGTCGGACCCGAGTACACGAGAGCGTAAATGAATGAGCAAGGAACCCCAGATCGATGTAAATAGAAAGGAAACCCAACAGAATTGGCGCCAGACTGGTCCCGCTCTGGCCGAATGTTAAGAGGAACCCCGACCACGTCCCTCTTCATTGAGGGGCAGCGTCCCCCCTCGATGAGGGGCAGCCACCCACAGATGTCTCTCCTACATCCATAGGAAGAGATGAAAGTAGTACCGTATTTTCCGGACTATGAGGCGCACCTAAAAGCCAAAAATTTCCCCAGAAATCGGATGTGCGCCTTATAATCCGGTGCGCCTTATACGTGTACGGAGTTCCAAAATCTATAAAAGTATCGTTGTGCGACCGGGTGGGCAAACGCTCGCACAAATAGATACACACTGTAAAGGGGCAATTTGGAGCTGCCAATTTACCTCGAATCCATGTTTTTGGACTGTGGGACGAAAACGTGAGAATCCGCAGGAAACCCAGGCAGACGCCCAGGGACTCGAACCTGGTTCCCCTGTGATGAGAGGAGAACATGGGTGCTGGGCAGGGTGTCAATCCATCACTGGGCACCCACACAAACACTATACGGGGCAATTTAGAGCATTCATTTCACCTTGACCATGCGAACTCC
Source organism: Corydoras sp. C115 (assembly GCA_019802505.1). Classification (NCBI taxonomy): domain Eukaryota; kingdom Metazoa; phylum Chordata; class Actinopteri; order Siluriformes; family Callichthyidae; genus Corydoras; species Corydoras sp. C115. The sequence goes on from JAFMOC010000014.1 coordinate 550,587, forward strand.
ACCCATATCCACTGCGCCACCGTGCCAAGAGAGTGATGGAGAGAATCTGAGAGTCGGATGAGGCAGGCAGACGCCCAGGGTTCCCGAACCTGGTTCCCCTTGATGAGAGGAGAACATGCTAATCACCGCACCACTGTGCCCCTACCTCATTCATTCATTCATTCATTCATTATCTTCCACATAATTCTCTACTTGGATTGCTGAGAGTTCCCCATGCCCATCCGGGGGAGAACGTTTCTGGTGCTGGGCGGGGTGTCAATCCATCACTGGGCACCCACACAAGCACTATACGGGGCAATTTAGAGCCTTTATTTCACCTTGACCATGCAAACTCCACCCATATCCACTGCGCCACCGTGCCAAGAGAGTGATGGAGAGAATCTGAGAGTCGGATGAGGCAGGCAGACGCCCAGGGTTCCTGAACCTGGTTCCCCTGTGATGAGAGGAGAACATGCTTATCACCGCACCACTGTGCCCCTACCTCATTCATTCATTCATTCATTCATTATCTTCCACATAATCCTCTACTTGGATTGCTGAGAGTTCCCCATGCCCATCCGGGGGAGAACGTTTCGGGTGCTGGGCGGGGTGTCAGTCCATCACTGGGCACCCACACAAACACTATACGGGGCAATTTAGAGCATTCATTTCACCTTGACCATGCGAACTCCACCCATATCCACTGCGCCACCGTGCCAAGAGAGTGATGGAGAGAATCTGAGAGTCGGATGAGGCAGGCAGACGCCCAGGGTTCCTGAACCTGGTTCCCCTGTGATGAGAGGAGAACATGCTTATCACCGCACCACTGTGCCCCTGCCTCATTCATTCATTCATTATCTTCCACATAATCCTCTACTCGGATTGCTGAGAGTTCCCCATGCCCATCCGGGGGAGAACGTTTCGGGTGCTGGGCGGGGTGTCAATCCATCACTGGGCACCCACACAAGCACTATACGGGGCAATTTAGAGCCTTTATTTCACCTTGACCATGCGAACTCCACCCATATTCACTGCGCCACCGTGCGAAGCCCTTTAAAAAGTTTCCTGTAGAAATAACATGACGTCTGGAGCTGAAACGTGACGCGGTGCAAACATCTGCGACACTTCAGCCGCGAGGCGCCGTGTGTTCTGGAGACGGCTGATAACGGCGGGACGGCGTGCGGAATCGTCAGTGGAAGTGCCTCGCGCTGGCGGGCGTTCCGATCGCGTTCCGTGTTGGTGTTTACCGGCGCTCCGCTCCAGCCGCTCGCTCGCGAAGGCCTGGGCCGCTGTCCGCGGTGCCGGAGCTGTCCGCCCTCCCGGTGCTGAGTCATCTGAAACGGCCCACTGCCAAAAACACAAGCCCTGGCGTCGATCCCGTCGGAGGAAGCCTCGTACGCAGGATCATCCGTATTATAGCGTTCGTAACGACCAACAATTCGGGCTACTGAGCTCAGTGGCCACTTTATTAGGTCCACCTCCTCGTGTCGCCTCTGCTTCTCCATCACCGTGGGGTTCAAAGCATCCGCCGTTTCGTCGTTCGAAGTCTTTACATAACGGTGCTGCGTGCCTTTTATATTTATTTATTTCAGTTTTATAAACCAACCCCCCCAAATGTTGGAAATAGATCCACTTAAATCCCGGCTGCCCACGCAGAAGCTCCTCGGGTTGGCGCGAGCCCACGGGTGACGTCACCCCGCGTCCGGGATGGTTGTAGGTATTTGCGGGGGGGGGGGGGGGGGGGGGGTATATGCTGATGTTCTTAAACAGCACGCCGACCCGTCCTCGGCGCGCCGATGATTATTTTCTGCCTGTTTCATAATTTATAAAGATCACAGCACAGTGCTGCAGTGCGCCGAGCGCTCCCCTCAGCAGCAACAATCCTGCCTTTGATTTTATTTTTTTTTTGGACTTTCCAGACTTTTTAACTGGGAGATTTGCAAGTTACCCCCCCTCCCCCGCTCCCCCCCCCCACTGTAAATAGCACGCTTGAACAGTACATCCCGAGCCTGTTTGCACACCTATTGTTGGTCTTGCTTTGAGAACTGCGCCGAGAGTGTCGGCGTGTTCGCCGCGATCGAGACTTTCTATGGAGGGGGCAGCATGGGCCTTCCCCAAACTGTCCCCCCTCCCCCCCGTCTAGGTGTCAGATGCATGCTGTTGTGTGAACTGCATGGCTGTTTTATAAAGTGCTTTATTGTCTTTCTGATCCTGTTCTAATGTTCTAGACCAGGTTTGCCTTTGTTTCTATGGCAATGCTGCGTTTGTTCATCCTTAACTCCTATTTCTATCGAGAAAGTTTCACCCCCCCCCCGCTCTCTCTCTCTCTTTCTCTCTCTCTCTCTCTCTCCCCCACACAGATCATTAAAATCTGTGAACCGACCTGAGTTAGTCAGACTTTAACATGCATGCACTTCTCATCTCGTTATCATCTTTTACGAGGGTTGCAAAGTGGTGAAGGGGTGGTGGTGGTGGTGGTGGGGGGTCCTCATGCCCGTCCAGGGGAGAATGTGGGGGGCTCCTTATAACCGTCCAGGGGAGAATGTTTCGGACACTGGAGAGATGCACCCAGGACAGGACGCCAATCCATCTTTGGGCACACACTTACTTTATAGGGGCAATTTAGAGCAGTCAATTTGCCTTGGCTCTACATGGACCATGTTTTCAACTGTGGTAGGAAACCGGAGAACCTGTAGCAAACCCACACGGGGACACGGGGAGAACATGCAAACTGCACCCAGATTGGGATTCGAACCTGGATGCTGAGCCCTTAATAAAATATGGTTTAAGGAGGTATTAAATGGCCAATGTCTTTTAATAGCGCCTTAATATCTATAATATAATGCTTTGTGTCGCCATCGGCCACCTTAAAGTCTGCGCGTGTGGCGGTGTGAACCGGTAAACGCGGAAGATCAGAAGATGGCAAGCGGAGCACGCTGTCCAAAAGCCGTGGCTCATTGTTCTCCTGAGTTTTCACAGAAGGTCTGCTTTGCGTGCAGCGGGCGGCGAGATAACGATGTGGTTAATAACGATTCTGTGCCAGGACTAACAAAGATGTTATTTATAAGCCGTGCAGTCGGGCGCTATCAGCCCCCGAACGCTTCATTAGGATTCAGCGGCGGGACCCACAATACCGATTATCAATTCTTAATGAGCTTTTGATATGACTCTGTGACGTGTCCCTCATCCTAAAACTTTCACATCGCTCTCCGGCGAGACGGCGCGTCCAGGGCGTCAGTCAGAACACAGACCACTTCCACTTTAAAGGTCAAAAGTATTGAGACGTACATCCAAATGATCCAATTACGCTGTTTTTAATGTAATTCCTTTGGTGGGCCCACTAGGGGAGCCCTTGTCATTTCATTTATTCATTATCTCCTGCTTTATCCTCTATTAGGGTCGCAGTGGGGTTCCTCATGCCCATCCAGGGGAGAACATCTCGGGCGCTGGGCACCCAGGACAGGGCACCAATCCATCGCTGGGCACACACTCACTCACACAGACACACTCTATATGGGGCAATTTTGAGAATTCAATTGACTTGATCCATGTTTTTGGACTGTGGGAGGAAACCGGAGAACCCTGAGGAAACCCACGCAGACACGGGGATTCGAACCGGGAATCTTTGTCAAGCCCCTTGTCATTTCCAACTACTAAAAAGACAGCGTTCCCCAAAGTGTTCTTGAAATTTCTGCATTGTCATACAGCACCAGTTAAATTTGGACACACCCCCCTTTATCCTCCACTTACCATATAGATGGACTTTGTAGTTCTATAATTACAGACTGTAGTCCATCTGTGTTCTTTGTGTTTGTGAGTCCCCTGTTGGTTCTCTGTTGGTCAGGAGCATCACAAAACAGGTATCATTTGGGTGGTGGATTGTTTATGGTCAGTTCTGCAGTGACACTGATGTGGTGGTGGGGGGGGGGTTTAGTGTAGTTTCATTTCTCCACCTCAGTAACACTGCTGGGATAGGACTAATGCACCCACCCAATAACCCCTGCTCTGTGGTGGTACTGTTGGGGTTCTGACCATTAGAACAGAGAACATGTGGAACACAAACAGATGGACTACAGTCTGAAATACAAAGTCCATTTTTATGGAAAGTGGAACTGAGAACATGAACAATACGCAGAGCCAGCAGGGGGTGTGTCCTATTGAACTATTGACTGGTACTGTTTCAGCATAAGAGTGTCAAACGCAGGTTAAATGATTCCGCTGGTCGGTCGTGTCCTTTGAGGGAACGTGAACCCTGTGAAAGGCCCCGCCTTTGTTGGTTCATTCGTTTAGGTGGCCGCTGGCTCAGAAACACGCTGGAGCTTTGAACGTCAGCCAGTTTGTCGAACAGTTAATTAAATCTTGCCGAGATTTGGGCCGCCGCGCCGCCATGTGTAATTTAATCTGCGCTTTTATTATTTACAGAGAAACGAGTCAGTTCAATCAGTTTGTAGCGAGTCACTTTTAATGATTTACTGACGCGGAGTCGTCTTAATTAATCGCTCTCATTAAGACTCGCGGGAAACGGGAGCTCGGAGGAATTCAATCCAAAAAGCGTTAGAGGGAGTCCGTCACCGTGGCTTTCACGGATCTAAACGGGTCAGACGCTCAAGTTCCTGTTGAAACATCACTGCCGGGTCCTATCCCTGTCGTAAATGAATGAGATGCTGGCTGTTCCACACGCTGAACACTTCTCATTAAAAAAAACAGGTAGTTCTGCTCCCTCAATCCGATTGGCTGAGCCGATTGTCCGGCCGTGACATCATTAACAATAACACACCCCTCCGAGCGCTTCACATTCGTATCAGTGCGTGATCTACAATACATTATTTAAATCATAAAATACAGATTAATATAAACAGCGAGCCGATTCCTGATCAGCACTAAACCCCTTACGGTTGCATTTCGGGAAGTGTGTTTTGTAATTTGGCCACTAGAGGGCGTTGATTGTTAGAGAAATAAGAATCCTGTTACTTGGCGGTCAGCGGTCACTTTAAAAACCGGACTAGATTACGTCGCGGGAGAGCAGATTATTAATGATTTTCTGAATTTTTTTTTAGAATAGTGTTTGTGTGTTATTAAAGCAATAAGACACTCGAGGTTGTGTATTGTAAATAAATCACGAGAAAAAGGTGGTAACGGCACTCCGCTACACGTCAGATCTGATAACACCTCCTTATGTGATTTATTCACAATAATGCCCCGCCCCCTCGTACCTTCTTACTTTATTATAACTATATCAAACAGTGCAGCTCTTTAATAAGACGGCGCTTAATGATGCCAAACGCACATCGGCTCAAAAAAGAGGCGGCTGCACCTCTGTTTGGATTTCTTTTCGTTTCTTTTTATAAATGGCAGCACAAAGGGCAAAACAATTATGCGGACTGTCAAACAACCCCGTTAGCTTCAGAAAAGGTCGTCCACCAGAAATCAATAAACTTTCAATTATAGTCCAACAGCTGTGCGGCGGATGAGAGTGACGTCCCGCGGAGGACTGAACCCAGACTCCTATTTCACTTAATGTAGGAGGATCCGGGGATGGGGGGGGGGGGGTCAATGAGAGGAGCCGAGCGCGGTTTCAGGATCCTGTCGGGTTATTATTTTTTCCGTGGAGTCATTCGTTGCGGCGTGGACAACGGAGAACAACGACGTCATGGCAGGTTCACGCGGGTCATGTGTTAACGTTCCACAGCTACGGCTACCGTTGTCATGGAGACGACATCACGTTGTACTGTGCGGGGTGGATGTCGGTGAATTCGACCGCACAGGAGACGAAAAATATAATACGATGCGAAAAACTAAATACGTACATTTAACGTGCTGTTAATCAGGGGGACAAGGAGGCCATTAAATCTGCCAGTGCCGGCCCTTGAGCCAGGCCCTCAATACCTTTACGATACAATACCTTAATTCTTCAGAGGTACGGACGCTGCACTCCATCAAGTTTCGCGTCTACTGAATGACGTGATGTAATAACTCATGTTATTGAGACACTAGGGGGAGCCCTTGCCCATGCTAGCCGCTCAACCGCGGGGCAGAAAGTGCGGGTTTCGGCTCTGCTGAGCCAGACAGCGACATAAAGCCGTTTACGGTGCTTTGCGGCAAAGCATCACGCCGGTGACATTTAACTGTGTTGGTGATGGAACATGCGGAACATTGTCATGGTTACTACAGTCTGTTTGTAGAACCACAACCTCCATCTGTATGAGCGCGGAACTGATATGAAAGTCATCGTTTCTCCCGAACAGCTAGAGTCCTCTTGATTTTTAAATTATTTTTTTAAATATATATATAGCCCCCTCAAAATGTTAGCGTTCCCCGCTGTCCGGGCTCCTGGTTCCCGTGGAAACAGCGACTGGGATATCAAAAGCCATCTATTACTCCCTTCAGAGCAACATGAAGAGCTGGAGGCCTCTGAGGTTCCGCTGCACCATCAGCTTCCACCGGGTTCAAATCTGTAGGAATCAGATCCGCTGAACGATAACGATGAGCAAATAAACGCGTGTTTGGAGTTTTTTTTTTTTTTTTTTTTTTAAAATTTCTTTCCCTCAGTTTCCTCCACAACGTTCTTACATCTGTATCTTCAGAACTCCGCCCGTCTGTCCTTACAGTTCTGTCTCTTTACTGTAACCATGACCGTTTCATTTAGTTAGTTTATCGTCGGTCTTTAAACCCGCTGTTACATCTCGACTTCTTTGGTCTCCCTCTTTCTTGCTCATTTTTTTCCCCTTTTGTCTTTTAACTCTTAATTTTTTTTTCCTTTATTTATATATATTTTTTTCCTCTTTATTTTTTACCAGCTTTTATATCTGTATTTTTTTTCTTTGTTCATTTATTTTTATTTATTTATTTTTTTTCTCTCCATTTTTTTTTCCTCTAATTTATTTTCTTTCTTTTTTTTATTGAGTTTTTTTGTCCTTTAGCCCATCAATCCATTATCTCCCGCTTTATCCTCTATTAGGGTCACGGGGGGGGGGTTCCCCATGCCCATCCAGGGGAGAACGTTTCGGGCGCTGGGCAGATACACCCAGGACAGGACGCCAATCCATCGCTGGGCACACACTCACTCACACAGACACACTCTATATGGGGCAATTTTTGAGAATTCAATTGACTTGATCCATGTTTTTGGACTGTGGGAGGAAACCGGAGAACCCGGAGCAAACCCACGCGGACACGGGGAGAACATGAAAACTCCACCCAGATGGGGATTCGAACCGGGAATCCCTAGTGCTGAGAGGAGAACATGCTAAACCACTAAGCCGCCCTGTCCTTTAGTCCTCATTTTTATTTCCTATTTTTCTCTTTTTCTTTCATCCTTTCTGTTATCTTACCAACAGTTTATCTTTCTTTTTATTTTTTATTATCTTCCCTGGCGGCACGGTGGCTTAGTGGTAAGCACGTTCGCCTCTCAGTGCTAGGGATTCCCGGTTCGAATCCCCATCTGGGTGGAGTTTCCATGTTCTCCCCATGTCTGCGTGGGTTTCCTCCGGGTTCTCCTGTTTCCTCCCACAGTCCAAAAACATGGATCAAGTCAATTGAATTCTCCAAATTGCCCCATATAGAGCGTGTCTGTGTGAGTGAGTGTGTGCCCAGCGATGGATTGGCACCCTGTCCTGGGTGTATCTACCCAGCGCCCGAGACGTTCTCCCCTGGATGGGCATGGGGAACCCCACCGCGACCCTAATAGAGGATAAAGCTGAAGATAATGAATGAATGAATTATCTTCCTTTTTTTTTTTCTCCTTCTCTTCATTTTATTTTTATTATTTATTTTTCTTTGTTTCTCCGTTTGGATCTGATTGTAAGTGTTTTGTTCGATGGTCGCGCTGTGATGTCATCTCTTACTTTTTAATGTTGCCGGCGGTCTCGTCTTTTATGTTCAGGGTTTATTTAGTGTTTTATTTTTATTTTTTCAGACGAGACCCGAAGCTCCACATGGAGCGGCTTTGTGTTCCTTTAACTTTCAACAATGAGAAACCTTTCTGTCACAAATCACATACAAAGCAAAGCCATTGTTGTGAGGATCAGCAGGTCGTGTGTGTGTGTGTGTGTGTGTGTGTGTGTGTGTGTGTGTGTGTGTGTGTGTGTGTGTGTGTGCGCGCTGTACACTGATAGACTGATAATAAAGTCATTGGGGTGAAGGGAGCAGCCGAGCGGAGCCGAGTCTCATTCTTAAACCCGAGTGCGCTTTTATTTTCACTTTGTTTAAAACGATGCTCACTTTTCTGACTCTGATCTGCTTTTTCTTTACCCACAATTCCGATTTTAGATGCTAATTAACAACTAAGAGAATTAACAGCGGGTTACGAGGTGAATTGGCTGCTCTAAATTGCCCCACTCCCACTTACCCAGCCTGTAATCTGCACGATGTGGATGTAGTTCTATGGTTCTAATGCAGTCAGGGTTCTAAAAACAGCCCTCGGTATGTTTACACTGTGTGTGTGTGTGTGTGTGTGTGTGTGTGTGTGTGTGTGTGTGCGTGCCACCTGTTACACACTGCACCCACAGAGTATGTAATATTAATCAAACAGCTGCTGTTTAAATGTCACTCGTTCCGTACCGACTGCAGGTTGCGTCGAACACGAGGAGCGCCAAAATAAAAGGGCGTTCCGCTCCGTGTTTCTAAATTTACCCCGTGCACGCCGACTTCCCCCGTGACCCGCGCCGAGGTGCGGGCGGCCGCTTCCACTCATCTCCTGCCCCCCCCGCCGTCTGGCGGCCCGCGGGCGGATCATGAATCGTCTGTAACGGGCTGTTTGGCGTCGCCGTGCTATTCTTATCCCAGTGACAGCGTCGCAGTCGACCCCCCCCCCATCCTAATAATCCACCCAGCACTTACTGTTCTACTTACACCTCGGGTTCTCCTCACGCAGTCCAAAGAGCATGGATTCAAGGTGAACTGGCTGCTCTAAATTGCCCCTATGTGTTGTCTGTGGGCGTAAGTGTGGGTCCAGCGGTGGATTGGCACCCTGTGTGTATCTGCTCGTCCACTGATGGAGGATTAAGGCAAGGACGTTTGTCCGACTTCTGCTCGTGTCTCAGACGTTTGTGTAAGACGTCCTCTGTCTTGTGTTTTTTAACAGGAGCTGGTCGGTAGCGCCCCCCCTCAGAGGAACTGGAAGGGCATCGCCATCGCGCTGCTGGTCATCCTGTTCATCTGCTCCCTGATCATCACCTCCGTTATCCTCCTCACTCCACGTGAGTCCTGTGGTTCTGTGCGACGCCGTCAAAGGGCTCTTCATGCACCGCCGTGACCTGATGTATTAGGACTTATCCCGTCACGTTCTTAGTTGCTACCTTTCGAAAGCCCTTAGCTCTTAGTGTACGGTGCCTCCGGTGGTCTGCACACCGCTCCACGACGTCTTAAGTACCTTTGACCTGCATTGGAATGTGGATTGCGTCGTGAAGGCGGTGGCCCGTTGGTCGTCTCTGAAGGTTCGGGGTCCCAATGCATGTCCCTGGTTCGATTCGCCTGCGCTGATGCGACCGAACCCGCCGTCCGACTTCAGTAATTAGGAGGTTGTTATTACACTCGGGTGGAGGATTTGCAAGAGATTCTTCATGCACCGCCGTGACCTGCTGTATAGGACTTATCCCGTCACATTCTTAGTTGCTACCTTTCGAAAGCCCTTAGCTTTTAGTAGGGGTGTCTTTAACTAAGGATTTTCATAGTCGAATCTGATTCGTCAGATTTTCCCTATAGTCGACTGATGGTCGAATCAGTTAAAATTTCACCACAAGATGGCGCTATAAGCGTGGTTTTTAAAAAAGATTTTTTATTTTTTATATTTTACTTGCTTTATTAATGTGTAGCCTATTGTTAAAGCGCACACATCATTTAAAAAAAAATAAATAAAATTTTACAGAAATTAGGATGATTTTATTTGACAAAAAGCTATATATATAACGAAAACCAAGACATTTCATGTAAAAACTAATGCTTAGCAGCAGCCATGGGCGCCCCCATGTGGTCAAAATGGTACATTCGACTATGAGGTTCATAGTCGACTACGGTTCTCCGAATCGAATCAGCGAATATTGCAGCTCACCCATAGCTTTTAGTGTACAGTGGCTCCACAACGTCTTAAGTATCTTTGACCTGCATTGGAATGTGGATTGCGTCGTGAAGGCGGTGGCCCGTTGGTCGTCTCTGAAGGTTCGGGGTCCCTATGCATGTCCTCGGTTCGATTCGCCTGCGCCGATGCGACCGAACCCGCCGTCCGACTTCAGTAATTAGGAGGTTGTTATTCCGCTCGGGTGGAGGATTTGCATAATAACACCTCCATCCCTTTGTTTTGGCCCCGGCTCTCATTTTGCCCCCTAATGAAGTCCGTAAGCTCGTTATGAGACGAGGCGATTTAGGTGCATTAGTTCGGGATAATGGCCAGGCCGCACCGTGGCCGAGCCTCCGGGCGTGGAGGCGCAGAGGCATAAGGTCTGCGTGCCAATTAAACCGAAATGAGGAGCGTTCATGATGGGGAACGGCGACGTGATTCGGGGGGTGTAGCGCAGCGCAGCGCACCTCCACCTCCACCTGATGGACTTTGTGTCCTGTTCTGTGGTCCACGTCTGGGCTAAGAGCTTTTAAACACTTCAGGTGGTCGACGCGGCGCTGTTTAGGTGCATGGATGCGTGCGACCCACATTTAAGTACGTACACCCTGCATGGGGGGGCGTGTCCGAAGTTGGTCCCTACCTCACACACCACCAGCAGGCTATATTCACGTCTTCCGTCTGCGTGGTTTAAATAGCAGCGCTGCGTGTGGATATGTCTCTCCCCCCGATGGGCGTGGCCGTCTGGAAACGAGGCATGTTCCGGCGTATTGTCACCATGACTACAGACAACACCGACGCCCCGCCGACTGAAAACGACCTCTACTGCGTGTTCTCCAATCGCAGTAACATGGAGAACCACATGGAGCAGCACGTTGAGTCCAGGTAGCCGCACCGCTTAAATAGCAACCCGCCAAAGTCAGAAACCACACGCAACACGCGGACTAGTTTAGTGCATGTAAACACACCCCGTATCAATTAAGAGAACCGTTCCATGCGGTAATTTTTCGGCGTTACGATATCGGACACACGGACACGCCCCCCCCGATTGGAGCTGATTGGTGTGCGTGTTAATGCGCCGCCGCCGAACCCCGCAGGCTCCGTATGTTCTCATGTCAAGACGCCGAAGAACGCCACACAGAACATCGTTTCACTCGTCTGTGGGTCGCGATTCCCGGCGGGAGGCCTCACTCCTGACAGGACGAATCGGAATCATTCCCAACGTTCCCCCCCTGCAACAAACATGACGCGGAACGTGAGAACCCGATGAGACGAGCGTGCGGGGGTTTTATGTCGTCAAGCAAATATCTTCCAGAAAAGGATTTGAGACCCGAGGCAGGCGGTCTGTCCTACATACGGAGCAACCTGTCGGGGGGAGGGGGGGAGGTGGGGGGGGAGGTGTGCTGTCGTGTTCCGAACGGAACCAGATGGTGTTCTGCGTTTAATGAGCCCCTGGAACCCTAATCAGTAAATGCTGCTTTATATCATGAACGGTTAGACTGAGGGTTCCACGGAACGGAAAAGAACCTCCACCTTCTCCTGTTCTCCATTATATCAGCTCCACCCCCCCCCCCCCCAATGCGCTGGTGGGGTTTGTAGTTCTATAATGACGTTCTGTAGTCCATCTCGTTCTCCGCACTCTGTTCCCTGATGATCAGGACCATGGACAGAGCAGGGATGATTGGGGTGGTGGATGGTTCTCGGCGCTGCAATGGAGCCAATGGGGTGGAGGTGACGATCGGAACCGTCTGCGTAGTGCCAACTATAAAGTTGAACGGCGGTGTGAAGGGGAGTGGTTTTTGGGTCAAACAGGGCGGTTCCCCTCCCCCGCATCGCTTCGCAGTCGGCCGACCTGAGACCGGTCCTCCGTCTGCGCTTCCCATCTGTTACACGCGACATCCGTCTTGGCCATTGTTCTGCGAGTGGAAAGCTTTTCTGAAAGCGAGGACGTTCTAATGGCGGGGGACGCTTGACCCGTCATAGAACCGGTCATCCGACCCGCCGGATCGTATTGTCCAAGACAAATAATTGATGCCTTCGCGGGGACCCGTTGAAAGAAGAACGCTTATCAGGAGCCACCGAAGTGCTCCTCAAAGCTCGGTCTGTCAGAAAACCCCGAGTGAAAGAGGAACCCTGATCAGTTCTGTCTCGCAGAGAGACGCGAGATGTCTTCATTGAGTACAGAACCGACTCCGGACAACGCGAGTGTTCCGCGTTCCGCCAGAATGAAAAAGTTTGTTGATAAAATGGCAGTGTTTTCAGAAACGAAGTGCTGCATGAGGATCGAACCCACATCTTCAGCACAGTCCTCTGCTCGGGTGCTGGATGCCCCATTCACATCCATTAGAGAACGTTTGGTGCGCTGGGCAGATACACCCAATAGAGGGCGCCAATCGAACGTTGGGCACACATGCACTCACACCATCCATCCATCATCTTCCGCTTTATCCTCTACTAGGGTTGCGGGGGGGGGATGAGACGCTCTGGGCGCTGGGCAGATACACCCAGGGGTGGGGGGGGGGGGGGGCAATCCATCGCTGGACACACTCTACATGGGGCAATTTGGAGAACTCAATTCACCTTGATCCATGTTTTTTGGACTGTGGGAGGAAACCCGAGAACCCGGAGGAAACCCACGCGGACGCGGGGAGAAAATGGAAACTCCACCCAGATTGGGATTCGAACCGGGAATCCCTAGCGCTGAGAGGAGAACATGCTAAACCACTAAGCCACCGTGCCTCCCACACTGACACGATATAGGGGCAATTTAAAACAACCACTTCACCTTGAATCCATGTTTTTGGATGGTGGAACATGAATGGAGAACATGCAAAGCACCCAGAATGTAGAGAGGACCTGATTTCGTATTTTTAACACAAAATTTCCAATCTCGACACTAATGCGGCACCGAGTACGTGACGCCGCGCCGCCCGCGGTCCACCGGTTCTAGTGAAGCTGCCCCGCTCCGGTGGGGGGTGGGGGACGGGACGGTGTTGGTCCGAGGTCCATGGCGCGCGCCGCTTGCGGTCGGGAAGCGTGAGTGGTGTGTTTAGCATCGTAGACGAGAGTAATTACAGAGCAGGCCATTAAGCTATTAATAATTTAGAGTGGATTAAATCCATTATGTGTCTGTGATCAATAATGTAAGCTGTTTTTACCGCTCAGACTTTCCTTTCCTTTTTTTTTTTTTTTTTAATAACGATGCCGCCGGCCGCGCTTCTTTCCGCTCGCCGAGCTGACCGGCGCTCTTCTCTCTGACCTGCAGGTGATGACGATGGTCTGGCCTCGAAGAAGAAGATCAGCGTCGAGGATCTGTTCAGCAAAGAGCTTCAGGTGCACGACCCCCAGGCCAAGTGGCTCAGTGGTACGTACGTGTGTGTGTGTGTGTTCTCCATTCCCATTCCATTATCTTCCGCTTTATCCTATATTAGGGTCGTGGGGGGGGGGGGGTTCCCCATGCCCATCCAGGGGAGAACGTTTCGGGCGCTGGGCAGATACACCCAGGACAGGACGCCAATCTATCACTGGACACACACTCACTCACACAGACACACACACTCTATATGGGGCAATTTGGAGAATTTAATTGACTTGATCCATGTTTTTGGACTGTGGGAGGAAACCGGAGAACCCGGAGGAAACCCACGCGGACACGGGGAGAACATGGAAACTCCACCCAGATGGGGATTCGAACCGGGAATCCCTAGCGCTGAGAGGAGAACATGCTAAACCACTAAGCCTGGTCTCCTCCTCCTGATCTCCACCCCGTCCAACGCCTCCACCCCGTCCAACGCCTCCACCCCGTCCAACGCCTCCACCCCGTCCAACGCCTCCACCCCGTCCAACGCCTCCACCCCGTCCAACTCCTCCACCCCGTCCAACACCTCCACTCTCACACTCTGCTCTCACACTGCAGACTCTGAGCTGCTCTTCCGGAACCGGGACGGCAACGTGGTGCTGGTCAACCTGGAGCAGAACAGCAGCAGGGTTCTGGTGGACAACAAGACCTTTGTAAGTTCATCAGCGGGAACTGAGACGTTCCACATTCTCCTGTGTGTGTGTCTTTAAGCCAGAGACACAAAGAGAGTGTGAGACACGTCCAGTATATCTGAATGTCTCTCTCTCTCTCTCTCTCTCTTTAGATTGCACATAGAGCCAGTAGATACCAGGTCTCACCTGATCTGACCCACGTGCTGCTGGCCTATGATGTCATCCAGGTGAGGATTTCTTTGTTTTCATTTCTGATTCCTGTGTTTCTGATGATTTAGAGATTCAGTCTCTCTCTCTCTCTCTCTCTCTCTCTCTCTCTCTCTCTCTCTCTCTCTCTCTCTCTCTCTCTCTCTCTCTCAGCTGCACCAGTACTCGTTCACGGCCTCCTACATCGTCTGCAGCCTGAGCACGCCGTACGTCCTCCTGCTCCATAACGAATGACTCGTAATTCAAACCGAATCGGGTTCTTACAGGACCGTCGGGGGAGTTAGTGCTGCCACCATGTGGTCACTGAGGGGGGGGGTGTTACTCAGGGTCACACTCTGTGTATCAGGTGTCTGCCCTGGCTGTGTTCCAATCGCATTACTCTCAGCCTGTTAGGGTTCCTCCTGTAGGGCAGCGTGTTTATTTACTGATCTGGGATCAGATTCAAAAAATCAAAAGGCTGTGGAGAAAATAACATTGTGTAACACACACACACACACACACACACACACACACACACAGTACAAACATACACACTGTACACAAACACTGAACAAACATATGCACATACTATACATACACACTGTACACACACCCACTATACACATACAGGTTAAACACACACACTATACACACACACACACTATACACATACAGGTTAAACACACACTATACACATACAGGTTAAACACACACTATACACATACAGGTTAAACACACACTATACACATTCATACAGATTAAACACACACACACTATACACATACAGGTTAAACACACACACTATACACATTCATACAGATTAAACACACACACACTATACACATACAGGTTAAACACACACACTATACACATTCATACAGATTAAACACACACACACCATACACATACAGGTTAAACACACACACTATACACATTCATACAGATTAAACACACACACACTATACACATACAGGTTAAACACACACACTATACACATACAGGTTAAACACACACACTATACACATTCATACAGATTAAACACACACACACTATACACATACAGGTTAAACACACACACTATACACATTCATACAGATTAAACACACACACACTATACACATACAGGTTAAACACACACACTATACACATTCATACAGATTAAACACACACACACTATACACATACAGGTTAAACACACACACTATACACATTCATACAGATTAAACACACACACACTATACACATACAGGTTAAACACACACACTATACACATTCATACAGGTTAACCACACACACACTGTACACACACACACACTATACACATACAGGTTAAACACACACACACTATACACATTCATACAGGTTAACCACACACACACTGTACACACACACACACTATACACATACAGGTTAAACACACACACACACACACTATAAACATTCATACAGGTTAACCACACACACACACACACACTGTATACACACACTATACACATTCATACAGGTTAAACACACACACACACACACACACTGTACACACACCCACTACACACATTCATACAGGTTAACCACACACACACCCACTATACACATTCATATAAGTTAACCTCACACTATACACAATAGTACAGGTTAACAACAAACACACACATTTACACACACACACACCCACTATACACATTCATACAGGTTAACCACACACACTCACACGACCTTTGTAATGCTCTCATATCCTAACAGTATGAGGTTGTTCCCCTCGGTTACAGCACTGATATGGAGCTCAGTCTCCTGAACTCGGTTCTCATCCTCCAGCCATCACAGGCTTTAAATCCATCAGCAGAACATTCTCATCCTGACGTATTGATTGGTCAGCGCAGGTATCGGCTGATAACCGCTGGGTCAGAAAAGCTTCCACTCGATGTAAAGCCTCCACCTGCTGCATCACTGCTGCATCGCGGCTGCGTCACTGCTGTCGGCGTCGCTGCTGCTCACCGTGTTTTTGTTTGTTTGTACAGAAAGACACAGGTTTTAACTCCACCCGAGGTGGAGAACACACCCCTGCAGTATGCTGGCTGGGGACCTAAAGGCCAGCAACTGGTGAGACACACACACACATATTTTAGAATGAGACTAAATGTTCCACTTGGGTCCCTCCCCCTTTTGGTTCAGTAATGAAATGTCTTTGCTCTGGTTTATAATTTGGGGTTGAGTCTGTGAATCTCTGCCCTTTCCTCCTCGTACGAGGACATAGTCTGCATTCTGATTCGTGCCCGATGGTGTTGATGCGGTGATGGCGTTCCGGCTCTGTGTGTAATGAGACTCACACAGTGACAGATGGTATCAGCATGGCGCTGCGGCGCGGCGTGGCGCTGGGGATGGCACACGGCGCAGTGACTCGCCTTCCGCTGACCTTCAGACGGCCGGGCGTAGTTCCACACGGGAACCGCAGAACGCCCGCAACTCCGTCGAGGAATGTTGGAAGGTCCTGTTCCACGATTGGAACTGTAGGATGGGGGTGTTGGGGCACGTCCGCCTCTCAGCACTGGGAATGCAGGTTCGAATCCCAATCTGGGTGGATGTGCATGTTCTCCTAGTGTCCACGTGGGTTTCCTCCGGGTTCTCCGGTTTCCTCCCACAGTCCAAAAACATGGATTTAAGGTGAATTCGATGCTCTAAATTGCCTCTATGTAGTGTGAGTGTGAGCACTCTGTTTTGGGTGCATCTGGGTGGCGATGGGATTTTGAGTTTGTGATTATGGAAATACAACACACACACACACACACACAGCAGGAGCCAAGGGATTTAGGAATTACATCACCGTATTCGACGGCACCGCCGCCGCCGGAGCGCGACAAATCCTGCACCGTCATCCTGACCTCCCTTTCATCCCCTTCTCACCCGGTTTCACCCTCGGCATCACGGCTCCTCCATCAGCGGCACCGCTGGATTATCACCTTTAATCGGCGCATTAGTTAAACGGCTCCTCGTTAATATTCACGTCCGCACTAATGAATCCGCACAAGCGACATCTGCTTCCTCCAGTTGATGAGGAGTTTGACACATCGCCGTGTTGTGATTATTAAAAGCACTTTTGGAATTGGAACAGCGATGATGATGATGATGATGCGGATGCGGACTGTCCTCTGTATCTGTACCGTGATGGAGGACTGTGATGGGGGCAGAACGTACGACCTGTCGCTCGGTATGGCGGGCAGCAGTTAGTCACAGCATATGTTTAATAATGAATAATGTGAGTGTGTGAGTGAGTGAGTTCTCCCCGATGGCGTCTCAATGTTTATAGACGGTAATGAGGAGCATCTGTGGGACGGGGACGGACGTTCTCTTTCAGAATAACAGCATTGGAACTCACACCACTTTATGATTTGCGCTGTCGGTTGCCAGACAAGATAAAAGTGCGCCCCAAGTGGGTGCCAGCGTTCAGCTCACAGCTGCCTTATTCACACAGATTGCAGTTGTGTTACTGTAACAGGCTCCATCATCCACTTCGTGCTGTTCCTGGGTCGTGGACGGGGTTCTCCGTGCCCATCCGGCGGAGAATGTTTCCGATCCACCCAGGACAGGGCATCCATCCATCGCTGGGCACACACATAATCTATAGGGGCAATTCAATGCTGCCAATTTACCTTGAATCCATGTTTTGGGACTTTGAGAGGAAGCCTGAGAAGCATGCGGACACGGGGAGAACATGGAAACTCCACCCAGATCGGGATTCGAACCCGGATGCCCAGCGTGGAGAGGCGGACGTGCTCCACGGTGCACCCGGGTAATTTAGGGAATTCATCGTGAGAACACTGGTGCAAAAGTATTGTAGCGTTGCAGCTACACACCGTGTGGTCACCTCCATCCGGAGCGGACCGGACGTCTGATCTCAGTCTAATCTAATCTACCCTCGTTACCGCACCGCAGTGACCGCTCCCGTTTCCCCTGACAGGTCTTCATCTTCGAGAACAACATTTACTACAAAGCCACTGTGGCGGACAACGCCATCCGATTGGTCACTACGGGGAAAGAAGGTGTGGTTTACAACGGACTCACCGACTGGCTGTATGAAGGTAGGAACGCTCGATTTTCAGATTTTAAAGATCGAAGCATCACGAACATCTAACACACGAGGTCTATGACATCACAGATCCTCCTCCGTACTTCATAGTGGGGAGGGTTGGGAACCGGAGACTGGACTGTACAAAAAGTAAAAAGCCACTACTGTGGCTGGGCTTCCTCACAGATTTCGATGAGCGCACTCGTGAGGTCAGACACCGATGTTGGAGAAGGCCTGAGGTCAGGGGACAGTCGAGTTCAATGCCGATTGGGTCATTAAGCATTCGTGCTGACCACGCTGAGACACTCGGGGGCGCTGCCTGGGGTCGTCCATGCCATCACTCCACCCTCTGATGAGCTTTTAAGCCCCGAAACACAGCGTATTTGGCGTTGTGGGTTCAAGACCCCGTCCAGTTGTTTTTTTTTTGTTTTTGTTTTTTTGCGACCCCACATCAGCGTGGAGTTGGTCTTGAGTTGGTTGCACTACAGCATCCAGAACTTTGAGACATCACGAAGCAGATCTGCCTACACAGCGGGGTGCCCTATAGCGCCCTCTACCTCAGACTTAATGGTCTTTGTGGTAGAATGTAAAGGGAAATTAAAAAAAAAAAAAAAAATATATTATATATATATATATATATATATATATATATATATATATATTTATTTTATTTATTTTTATTTTTTTTTTCCATTTTTTCAAATATATATATTTTTTTCTTTTTTTTCTATTTCCCTTTACATTCTACCACAAAGACCATTAAGTCTGAGGTAGAGGGTCTTTACAAAAACAGTCTTTACACACAGCCGCATGTGTTTTAATGGTTAACATTCACCTCCACCACTCCAGAGAACATGACAGATCTCTACTGCCACCCTGTGGTTCAAACTGCTTTAAATATAAATGTTAAGAATTAGAACCTGATTCATTCTTTTTTTTCCTGTGCGTTAGCTCTTATGCCAAAATCATAGGATTGAAAGCTCTTATAATTCAGAGGACATAATACAGAAAAAGGTATTAAATCTATTTATTCCCCGCAGAATGCGATGGAGGTGATCATTCAGACTTATTTATTACTTTTTGCCACTGAACGTCCAGCAGAGACACCGAGGCTTAAATACCGACATGATGAGGACCACGGACATGACGTCTTCCGTACAGCGGAATCATCCCGGTTCCCTGCAGATGGAGCGGAGCAGCACTTTCTTTGCCTGCACCGCTTTTTAATTGTCCCGTAATTAGCCCGACCAGCTTCACAACAAGGTGGCGCTCCTGACGCAGCCTGTCGTGTTTTACTGCACGCTCTGCGGCCCGCCGCCGCCAGAATCTCGGGAGGCTTACGGAGTGATGGATTGGGCTCCCGGGGCGAAGGAGCAATTTCGAATTGGTACAATAAATCACCCTCATACTCCGTTTTTCGTCTCATATTGCAGCCGCGCCTGTTCCGCGCCTGCGTTTAAACGGCTGCCGTGCCCGATGTTTAATAGCAGGATGTGAAAGGGACTGAGAATTGCGCCGGATCTTCGGCCGGTTGCTCCAACACTGAATGATGGCTCCTCCATCCTGAAACGTGACCGGCTTTTACCAGAAAGGTTAATGTGCGTCATATAGAATATGCTTCACGCTATTGAAAACAGCACCTCCACCGGTACCGACCGCGTGTCGGCATCCTCTCGACCATCTGCAGCCCTTCCATCAGCTTCCTAATAACAGCAGACAGCCGGTGACATTTTGCAACTGTGTTAATTTATACTTGCGGGCTCGCTCGCTCGCTCGTCAGCTCTCCGTGATGCACATCGTGTCCCCTAGCAACCAGCCGTCAACACCGCAGCCACCACATGCATCTGCCTGCTCACTCATAAGTGACTCATTAACTCGGAGTCCTCCTGTCTCTCTTGCAGAGGAGATCTTTCAGAGTTACACTGCCCACTGGTGGTCACCGGATGGACTCCGGCTGGCCTACGCCACAATTAATGACACCCTGGTGCCCAAGATGGAGATGCCCATGTTCACCGGAAGCCTGTATCCGAGCGCTCAGGAGTACCGTTACCCAAAAGTGAGTAGGACCTGAGGAAATGTTGAATCAGTAACGGAGCTGACGCGTCGGTCCGTCGGTTCTGTGTGAAACGCGGCTGATCGTGGACGCGGCACCCCGAAGTGTGTGTGTGTGTAAGTGCTACAGGGAACATGGAGCTGGTAATGAGTGGCTGGTTCTTGCAGGCTGGAGAGGAGAACCCTGATGTTTATCTGTCAGTGGTGAGTCTGAACGGTCCTCTGCACACGGTCCGAATGAAGAAGCCAGAGGATCCTCGAATCGGGTGAGTCCACCTCCAGAGTGGGGGTTTGGGGGGGGGGGGGGTGTGGTTTGTATGTCAGTATGTGTGTACGTACATGTATCTGTGTGTGTGTGTGTATACATGTGCATATACTGTATGTGTGTGTGTATGCTGTACACACACACGCAGATATATATATATATATATATATGTGTGTGTGTGTGTGTGCATGTACATATGTGTATGTTTGTGGGTTCGCGGTGTGTATATATAGTGGGTATGTTTGTTTGTGTGTGTGTCCTTATTGTACCAGTGTGTATGTAAATGTATGTGTTTACGTGGATGTGTGTGTAGTTTATTTATATTTGTGTGTGTGTGTATATTTATATATATATATATATATATATATATATATATATATATATATATATATATATATATATATATATATATATATATATATAGGGCGTGTGTGTGTGAATTAATCTTATGTTGAACGCGTTAAAGTTTTTAAATTGATATCTATTTTGAATAGATGTATATTAAAATGAAATGTGTTGTTTTGCGTAGCTGGTTGTAATAAACCCGTTTCTTCCACATGTTCCTCCATCAGGAAGGAGTACTACATCACCATGGTGAAATGGGCCACCAGCACCAAGCTGGCAGTGAACTGGCTGAACCGAGTCCAGAACAACTCCATCCTCACGCTGTGTGAAGCCACCACAGGAATCTGCACCAAGGCAAGTCGCCCTCGCCTTCACCTGCACAACGCTCCTGCCATTGATCTAGATATGTATTTAATTATCACAACCAATATGTATGATGTCACATACACAGAACCTATATAAAATAGCGTGATCTACGAGCAGAGGGTGCAGATCGCGTTTTATAAATGTTTGAGGCACTAACAGGTGGTCCATCTTTCAGAAACATGAGGATGAGAGTGAGAGCTGGCTGCACAGGCAGGTCAGTCAGATCCGATGGCTTTGATATTCCAACTATTATTTATATATATATATATGGTATTAAAATATATATATATATATATATATATATATATATATATATATATATATATATATATATATATATATATATATATATATATATATACTCTTTTGAACTCCAGAATGAAGCTCCACTGTTCTCCAGAGATGGCTTCAGGTTCTTCTTCACCCGAGCAGTTCCACAGGGAGGCAGGGGCAAGTTCTTCCACATCTCCATGTCCACATCCCAGGTACCCCCACACCCCCCACACTCCTTACATGTGCTCTCATGGTGACGGTGTAGTATGACTCTTTAAGCTCGGAGGGTTTAAGTTAGTCAATCCCGTTGAGTCTGAATTAAAGAGTCGAACTTGTCTTTTAGCCCAACAGCAGCTCGGACACGCTGCAGTCGCTGACCTCGGGCGACTGGGACGTCACGGAGATCCTGACCTACGATGAGAGCAAGCAGCTGGTGTAAGTCGCTGCCACCATCGCCTCACACACACTCGGGAGGATGATGATGATGATGATGCAATTTTAAAAAGATTATTTTTGATTCTGCGACGTACACACAGGTATTTCCTGAGCACGGAAGACGATCCCAAACGCCGCCATCTTTACAGGTAAGGCTCATTATATACAGACACAAGTATTGGGACGGTTGTGGAGCACAGTTACACCTCTCTAACAAACACGGATTTATTTATTTTTTGCTTTAAGGCTTTTTTTTTTATATATATAAATTTTTTGGGGTTGTTTAATTGAATGAGGAGAGCACATTAACTGTCGCAGTCGCTAAATGTTATAATTACTACTATCCCTTTTTGGGTTGGAAGGGGGGTTTAGAATTGTAAGGGGTTTTTTTCCCTCTTGCATTTGCACTGCCATCTAGAGGGAAAAATACAGAATGCAGTTCGTAAAAAAAATTATAAATAAACATCAGGGAAATGATGTCTGTCACACACAAATGTGAAGCACTCAGAGGTGTGTGTTATTGTCAATAATGTCATGGCTGGAGTACTTGGCTGGCTTAGCCAATCAGATTTAAGTAGCGGAATTACCCGTTTTTTATATATATATATATATATATATATATATATATATATATATATATATATATATATATATATATACACACATATATTAAAGGCAGTCATGTGTAAGTCAGTGTGTAATGTTGTGATGCTGTATTTCAGTGCAAACACCACTGGCTCCTTTAACCGCCGCTGTTTATCCTGCGACTTCAGCTGCGGTTACGTCAGCGGCTCGTTCAGCCCCGATTCCAACTACTTTCTCCTGAATTGTGAAGGTGAGCGGGTTCTCCGTCGTTCTCTGGCACACACTGCCACCAATGTTCATATGGCAGACCCACACACAGGATAATGGGATACAGAACTTAACGCCCATGAAGACACAACACTGACAGGTTCTGATATTTATTAACGTGATGGAGGTGATGTTTCCAAAATAAAACCTGAGGATCTAGAGACTTTTTAATGCACGATGTGAGCTATAACAATTACAGCCTTTATATTTGCCCTGATTCCAGGTCCCTCTGTCCCCTACACGGCCGTCTACTGCATGCAGGACAACGTCTATACGAGTAAGTGTCCTGTTTATTCGTGTACATTCTGCAAAGGTTGAAATAATGTTTCACGGGTTTGGTAATGGGGAGGGGGGGGGGCAGAGTGGAGTGAGTTAACAGGACGGGAGTGGGACCTGAGATGCTGTACGATTCTCATTGGCTCGTTTCGGGGAGCGTTCTGGAGGTATTTGGGATGCACGGAGGTTGGATGAGGATGCTGAGGATGGAGGCACCAGACACAAAGCCGAGGTTTATGAAGGCCAGGGGCGAGATGCAGAATAAGGATCCTTATGTGGCGCCCCCTAATGGGAGCAGCCAAAGTGCAAACAAATCGATGCAACCGCAGCGCGGTCGGGCGGTTTAAAGATCCGGGTGCACCGCTCGGCGGCGTCCCCGCCGTCTCCGTCTCCCGCAGCAGGTCACATGATCCTCCCGGAGCGACGGGAGGAAATGAGAGGTAATGGCTTGAAAACAGCCCGCAGATGGTTGTCATGGAAACAAGGTTACGGTAGTCCTCCCCAGGGGGAAAAGGAGCGAGGAGCGGAAAGCATTTGCACGTACACACACACACACACACACACACACACACACACACACACACACACACACACACAGAGACATTTTGAATGAAACGTGTCTTTATTGCCCGCAAACGTCCAGGATGATGTCATCGCCTGACCGCCCGTGTCCCCCGCGTCCCCCGTTCCTTAAACCACGCCGTTTAGTCGGCCATCGATTATTTAAATGTTTAACGAGTTGATTAAAGGTTTTAATTAGTGGACGTGTCGTGTGACCGTGCAGAGCTGCTGGACGTGGAGACCAACGGCGTGCTGAACGAAACAATCGGCGGCGTCCAGATGCCCCACGTCGAATACCAGGAGATCAGCATCGACGACTACAGTGAGTTGCCCCGTCGCCCCCGCCCCCGCCGCGACGCGTTACGCTCGAACCGCGTGACAATAAGAGACGCACGTCCGTTACATCCACAGCGCTGAACATCCAGATCCTGAAACCCGCCACCTTCAGCGACAAGGCGCACTACCCCCTCCTGCTGCTGGTGTGAGTACACGTGCCACGGCACCACAGACTGGGGGCGGGGGGGGGAGGGTTAATCAGCCACCTGTCGGCTAACGTTTAACCGTTTGTGTGTGTGTGGGGTGTAGCGACGGCACCCCCGGAGGTCAGACGGTGACGGAGCGCTTTCAGATGGACTGGGCGACGGTGCTGGTCAGCTCCTACAACGCCATCGTCATGAGCTTCGACGGCCAGGGCAGCGGCTTCCAGGGCACCAACCTCCTGCACCGCGTCAAGAGGAAGCTCGGCCTGTACGAGGAGCAGGACCAGCTCAAGGCTCTGAGGTTCTCACGCTGTGATGTCATAAGTGTTCCATCCGTCCATCATCTCCCGCTTCATCCTCTATTAGGGTCGCAAGGGGCGGCACGGTGGCTTAGTGGTTTGGCACGTTTGCCTCTCAGCGTTAGGGATTCCCGGTTCGAATCCCCATCTGGGTGGAGTTTCCATGTCCTCCCCGTGTCCGCGTGGGTTTCCTCCGGGTTCTCCGGTTTCCTCCCACAGTCCAAAAACATGGATCAAGTCACTTGAATTCTCAAAATTGCCCTATATAGCGTGTGTCTGTGTGAGTGAGTGTGTGCCCAGCGATGGATTGGCGCCCTGTCCTGGGTGTCCGAGACGTTCTCCCGTGGATGGGCATGGGGAACCCCACCGCGACCCTAATAGAGGATAAAGTGGGAGATAATGAATGAATGAAAGGGTCGCGGGGGGCTTCTCCATGCCCATGCAGGGGAGAACGTTTCGGGCGCTGGGCAGATAGACCCATGTTCTCCTCTCAGCGCTAGGGACTCCCGGTTCAAATCCCCATCTGGGTGGAGTTTCCATGTTCTCCCCGTGTCCGCGTGGGTTTCCTCCGGGTTCTCCGGTTTCCTCCCACAGTCCAAAAAAGATGGATCAAGGTCAATTGAGTTCTCCAAATTGCCCCATATAGAGTGTGTCTGTGTGAGTGTGTGCCCAGTGATAGATTGCCCCCTGTCCTGGGTCTATCTGTCCAGCGCCCGAAACGTTCTCCTCTGGATGGGCATGGGGAACCCCACCGCGACCCTAATAGAGGATAAAGCGGGAGATAATGGATGGATGGACAAATATTAGGTGGTGTGAGCGAACACCCCCCTCCTGCACAATCACCCCCCCACCACCATTAACATTAACCCTTCACTGTGCCCCCCCCCCCCACTTGAGGGCCAACAAGCCCCTCATTTAACCGAGTTCTTTCTTTCTTTCCTCTCTGCAGTGTTATATCTGAGAAGTTGTACATTGACAAGACGAGGATCGGAGTGTTTGGAAAGGTGAGGTTCTTTTATGGCGCGCGCACGCACACACACACACACACACACACACACACACACACACACACACACACACAGCTCTCTGAGAGCATCCTTTGACTCCTGTCCTCATCACTCAGCCCTGTTTATACAGAGTTGCAGAGTTGCTTCGGTTCATAGGAATCTGCTGACTTCACTGTAAGGCTCACACACACACACACACACACACACACACACACACTGACACATCCATCTGCTGTCACTGCGACTCCCGTGAGATCAACCTCCCCACCAAGGGGGAAAGTTATTTTCGACTTTTCTTTTTTTTTTTTCTTTTTTTTTTTTGACTGAGTCTGAAGGCAGATGTGAAGTCACTCATCTCGGCGTGAAAGCGCCACACGGTGGCCATCGGGGCATTTTTACCAGCGCAGCTTAGTAATACCAGAGGGTTTTGGACTCTGTCCTGGGTGTATCTGCAAACGTTCTCCGCTGATTGGCCATGGGGAACACCCCCCCCCCCCCCAGTAGAGGATAAAGATAATGGATGGATGGATCTTTCTGTTTCTGTTGCTGCCATTTGTCTGTATGAAGTGACTGATGCCTGAGGTGGGGTGGGTGGGTGGGTGGGTGGGGGGTTGCGCGTGGCCCCCGCAGGAGGGCTGATGGAGAGATGCGGGCGAGACGAACGGAACCCCCTCCAGCAGAGCTCCTGAAAGCAGCCTGTTGGATGGAGAGGATAATTGGAGCTGATCTGCACCTGTTGTTGAACAGAGACGAGGAGGGCTGCTCGCTTCAGAGCGGGAGTCACGCTGAGCGCCAAATTAATTATTCAACCAGCTCTGAAGAACCACACTAACGAGGACAGAGAACAGCGCAGGTGTGGAACCAAACCCCCGACTGCAGGGGGCCTCGTTCAGGCCGTGTGGCCGATGGAGGGGGTGGAGATCGGGGTTCACGTTACAGCAGCCGACGAGAAGAGGAAATTTCATTCATTATCTCCCGCTTTATCCTCTATTAGGGTTGGGGGGGGGGGTTCCCCATGCCCATCCAGGGGAGAACGTTTCGGGCGCTGGGCAGATACACCCAGGACAGGGCGCCAATCCATCGCTCACACAGACACACTCTATATGGGGCAATTTGGAGAACTCAATTGACTTGATCCATGTTTTTGGACTGTGGGAGGAAACCGGAGAACCCGAAGGAAACCCACGCGGACACGGGGAGAACATGCAAACTCCACCCAGATTGGGATTCGAACCGGGAATCCCCAGCGCTGAGAGGAGAACATGCCAACGCCTAAGCCACCGTGCCGCCCAGGAAATTCCAAATCCTTTAAAACCCAGTTTTGTTGAATAGTCTGCTCTGATTGGTCCATTCGTATCTTTTTTTTTTTTTTTTTGTTTAGTTTCTACGCTATTGATTCTGGAAGAAAGTGGGTGTGGTCAGCAGTAAGGTCCTCCTCCTCGTGCCTGTCTGTGGGTTCACTTTGGGTCAGCTGGGGGGGCGCTAATTCTCAGTGTGTTCTCAAATAGCATGTTCTCCTATCAGCCCCGGGGATCCAGGTTCAAATCCCGATCTGGGTGAAGTTGTCGTGTTCTGCGTCGGTTGGGATTTCCTTCGGGTTCTCCAGTGTCCTCCCACAGTCCGAAAAGATGGATTCAAGGAGAATTGGATGCTCTAAATTGCCCCTATTTTGTCTGTGTGAGTGAGTGTGTGTCCGGCAATGGCTCGGCGCCCTCTTCTGGGTGCATCGTGATGGGATTAAGCAGACGATAATGAGATGAGTGTTAAAGGACTGACCGGTTCTACTGTCCACTTTGATCTCCCACGGAGAAAGAAAATGTTTCCTATCCCGTCACCCCGCTGTGATGTGTCTCTCAGGTGTACGGCGGTTACCTGTCCATCCTGCTCCTCGGCTCTGAGGACTCTCAGTTCAAATACAACCTGAGGTTCAAATGCGGCGCCGCCGTCTCCCCCATCACCGACTTCAGCCTCTACGGTAGGACCCCGCCCCCCACACCACACCACGCCCCCCACACCCACGCCCCCCACACCACGCCCACACCCCCCACACCATGCCGCCCACACACCACGCCCCCCACACCATGCCGCCCACCACGCCCCCCCACACCATGCCGCCCACCACGCCCACGCCCCCCACACCATGCCGCCCACCACGCCCCCCCACACCATGCCGCCCACCACGCCCACGCCCCCCACACCATGCCGCCCACGCCCCCCACACCATGCCGCCCACGCCCCACACACCATGCCGCCCACCACGCCCCCCCACACCATGCCGCCCACACCACGCCCATGCCCCCCAAACCATGCCGCCCACACCACGCCCACGCCCCCCACACCATGCCGCCCACACCTCCCACGCCCCCCACACCATGCTGCCTACGCCCCCTCCACACCGCGCCCCCACCACGTTGTTTACAATGCCACCGGCTGCGTCTCATTCGGTTACACGGGGCTGTAGTTTAAGTCATCGGTGTCTCACCTCCCCAAACAAAGGTCCTGACTGTGATCACAGGGAGGAGACGGTCACGTCAGAAGGGGATTTGTTATGTTCTCCGCATGTCAGAGTGGGTTCTGATTGGTTGACGAGTTTGTTTCATTCCCACAGCGTCCGCCTTCTCCGAGAGATATTTGGGATTACCGCAAACCAATCGGAAAGAGTATGAGGTAACTCCACCCACGCTGCATCATACCCACCGTACCCCACCCCACCCCCAACGGACCCGCTCTGAACCGTGTGTGTTCTCTCTGTGTGTGTGTGTTCCGTTGGTATCAGATGGCTAATTTGGCTCTGCGCTCCGTGGATCTAGAGGATAAGAAGTTCCTGATTATTCACCCCACAGCCGACGGTGCGTTTAATTAACCCTCCGCAGACGAACGATTTCAGCTCCTCTGATGAGCAAGCACTGACATCTAGTGGCCAAATTACAGAACGCAGTTTGTAAAAACCACCCAGAACATAATGTATTGTATATCTCGGTGTGTTATTGTTAATGACGTCACGGCTAGAGGATAAGAAGCTCCTGCTTATTCACCCCACAGCCGACGGTGCGTCTAATTAACCCCTCCGCAGACGAACCCCCGGCCCCCGGGGGGCGTGTCCTGTAACCGTGTTCTTTATCGTCTTCCTCCCGCAGAGAAAGTCCACTTCCAGCACACGGCCAAGCTGGTGTCGCATTTAATCAACGAGAAGGCCAACTACACCCTGCAGGTGAGAGACCCCCCCGCATCGGGAGGAGGGGCGTGACGGGCCTGTGCCACCTCATCCGATTGGCCGGTGTGCATGTGACCTTTTCTAATTGGGTGTTTTTAGATTTACCCGGATCAGGGTCACTTCTTCCCGCACGCGGACGACGCCCAGCACCACCTGAGTCTGTCGCTCGTCTACTTCTTCGAGGAGTGTTTCAGACCGCCGGAGACCGTCTCCAGGGAAGCGCTGGACCAGGAGGACGAGGACGACGGCTAAGGGCGACCCGTCCCCCGTCCCCCCCCCCCGGACCGCGGACTGCCTTTTATCCTTCCCCCCTTAAACACCCCGCATCGTCATCGTCGTCGTCCTCATCATCGTCGCCTTCATCTCCATTTCGGGGCGAAGCATCTGCATGGACCCGACTCACTGTACGGTCGTGCCGAATGGGACGGTCTGTCCCTCGCCCCGACGCCGTCCCGGTGCGGGCCGCGGCCGAGTCATCCGCCCCGGGGCACTTTGTCTCTGATGCTGCGCAGGGGGTAAATATAGCACAACATGCCGCGAAGGAGCCCAGATCGGGATACGCCGTGTTCTCCAGACTTCAGGACACGGCCGTCGCCTCACCCGTCACCTCGTTACGTAATCAAGAAAACTCGCACGAGGTTCGAGAGGGCGTGGCTTATTCTGAATAAATCATGTAAAGAGGTTGTTATTGGTCCTGATGCAGAGTGGAGAACCGTTCCACCTCGTTACGTGATTTATTCACAATAATGCACAACCTCCAGCGTCTTATTGCTTTAATTAAACACTTACAACAAACAAACAAAATTAAACAAACTCACTGTAATTAAAAAAAAAAAAACAAGATCGTTAATTATCTGATCATCGTCGGGTTTTGAAAGGATTTCAGTTTCTCTAACGAGCGAACACTGACATCTAGTGGCCACATTACAGAACGCAGTTTATAAAAACCACCCGGAACATAACGTATTGTATATCTGTGCAGCGCTCAGAGGTGTGTGTTCTTGTTAATGACATCGCGGCTCGACAAACGTCTCAGCCAATCAGATTTGAGGAGCGGAACTACAAATTTATTACCGGTATTTATGATAAATATTGCAAATAAGGGTGGGACAGTGGCTTAGCGGTTTAGCATGTTCTCCTCTCAGCGCTGGGGATTCACGGTTCGAATCCCCATCTGGGTGGAGTTTCCATGTTCTCCCCGTGTCCGCGTGGGTTTCCTCCAGGTTCTCCGGTTTCCCACAGTCCAAAAACATGGATCAAGTCAATTGAGTTCTCCAAATTGCCCCATATAGAGTGTGTGTCTGTGAGAGTGAGTGTGTGTCCAGTGATAGATTGGCGCTCTGTCCTGGGTGTATCTGCCCAGCGCCCGAGATGTTCTCCCCTGGATGGGCATGGGGAACCCATGTAGTTCCCATGTAGGGAACCCACAGTAGCTGTGCGGCGCCGCCCGGAACCCTCCGCGTTCCGAGATGGACCCCCTGCGGTGTGAATCACTGATGGGTTTGTGGTGTTTACAGGAAAGCGTCTGCGGCTGCAGGTTCGATGCTTTCATTACTGATGCATCAACGAGGAGGACGAGCACTGGAGGTCGCCCGAGGTCACGTTGCTCCAGCGCCGAGTAAATTATTCAGTCGTGATGATGAGACTCCGTCAGAACTTTAAACAAAGACGTCCACCTCTCGTTTTTTTGTTTTTTTTCCAGCTGGTTCCATTAGGGGGCGCCGTCTGTATCCGTCATCCCCCCCACACGTGGCCCCCGCCTCGTCCTCCTGCCCACTCCATCCGCAGCGTTCTGCCTCCGGACATCAGCGGGAACAGTTTGGGGAAGGCCCATTTGTCTGTTCCATCATGAGCACAGTGGCAGAACCTTATTGCCTGTTGAGATGAACTAGAACCCCGACTGTGAGCAGGTCCAGCACCGGTGCCTGCGCTCACGCTCCGGACTGAAAAGGCAGAAAGTTCCACAAAACCCGTCACCGTGGAGAGGAAGCTGTTGCGGCTGCGCAGACGCGACCGGGATAGGACGTAGAACCTCCGTCCTCTGCGTCGGTTCTCGAGTCGTGTGGAACCCTGTAGTCTGGACGACACGGTGACCTCCACCGCGGGCTGGTTTTCATCCTCTTCTCGTTCTCCAGCTGTGGGAGTGGCAAGGGTGGCGCTCTGTTACCGCAACGGAACGCGAGTGACCGTGTGACCCCATCGCGTGTGACCCCATCGTGTGTGACCTCATCGTGTGTGACCTCGTGGTACGGCGTTCATGTAACGCGTTCGTGGCATGTGACCTCACCACATGTGACCTCATCGCGTGTGACCTCGTGATACGGCGTTCATGGTGTGTGACCTCGCTGTGTGTGACCTCATCGTGTGACCTCATGGTACGGTGTTCATGGTCAGTAGGTGTAGTGCTCTGTGTGAAGGCGGTCCTTGTGGTGGCGGTTCTCGCGGTGGGGCGGTTCTCGCGGGGGCGGGGTGGTTCTCGTGGTGGGGTGGTCCTTGTGGCGGGGCGGTCCTCGTGGTGGGGGGGTGGTTCTCGTGGCGGGGCGGTTCTCGTGGTGGAGGGTAGCGGTTGTTGTTTCGGTGACTGTGCCTTATGGTTTTGGAAGCTGTGCGTCGCCTCCCTGCAGTTCTGTGACCTCATTAAGATCATTATTCTAAACCCTGTAACCTCTGACCTCCACAGTGACCTTAGAACCAGAGCACGGTCCACTCCATCACCCCCCCCCCCCCCCCACGTACTCCCCTTTAATCTGCACCCACAGAGCCGGCAGTGTTAGCATGTTCTCCCCGTGTCCGCCTGGGTTTCCTCCCAGTTCTCCGGTTTCCTCCCACAGTCCAAAAACATGAATCAAGTCAATTTAGTTCTCCAAATTGCCCCATATAGAGTGTGTCTGTGTGAGTGAGCGTGTGTCCAGCGATGGATTGGCGTCCTGTCTTGGGTGTATCTGCCCAGCGCCCGAAACGTTCTCCCCTGGATGGGCATGGAGAACCCCCCCGCGACCCTAATAGAGGATAAAGCGGAAGATGATGGATGGATAGAGATGAGGTGGTGAAAAAATAATAGACCACCTGCATAAGACCAGCAGGGGGCACTGTGGCTTAATGGTTAGCATGTTCTCTCAGCGCCGGAGATCCGGGTTTGTATCCCGATCGGGGTGGAGTTTGCATGTTCTCCTCGTATACACATTGGTTTCCAAAAACATGAATTCAAGGTGAATGGATTGTAAATTGCCCCTGTGTGTGTGTGTGTGTGTGTTAGTTGAGTGTGTGTCTTGTAATAGTTTGGCGCCCTCTTCTGGACGTATCTCTCCAGCGCGGTGTTAAACGTTCTCCGCTGATGAGCGTAGCAGGGATTTTTAAGGTGGTGGATTCTGAGAGCAGATTCCAGCAGAGCAACAGATGAACTACAGACCCCATCAGAGCGGAGAACATCCACCCATCCAATCAGTTCACAGGTGATGTCATCGTGCCGTGACCCCGCCCTCGGCGTGTGGGTGGAGCCGGCGCTCCCGTTCTAATGGAACCGTGGAAGTGGAGCATGTTAGAACGGCCTGTAGTTTGGGTTTTGGACCCTCTGTGTAACGTGTCGTGTAAACGTCTCGCTGTGGTGTCGCGTCCGTAGCCTATCCCGTCTCTCTCTCTCTCTCTGTACAGATGTGTATGACAGAACTGTTTGGTCCAGATGTGTAACTTGTACATAAAGTCTTTCCAAAGCTTTGCCTCCTCAGCCGTCTTCTACCTCCATCAGACTCCGCCCGAGTCCACTGTATCATGTGACCTCGTCCACTAACCGTTCTGTCCTCTGTCCTCTGTCCTGGTTCTGTGTCCTCTGTCCTGTGTCCCCTGTTCTGGTTCTTTAACTCTGCTGTTTGGTCAGTTGGTCTGTAACCGCGGCGACGCCGAGCTTCAAAATCATACAGAGAGGAACATCTGCAATAAATCAAGTGTAATGCCTTTTAAAAATGAATGGCAACACTGCCACCTGGTGGCTTTATCTAATTAACACACATGTATGTATATATATATATATATATATATATATATATATAAACGTGTGTGTGCTGTTTGAATCATCGGTACCTGACCTCACAACCTTCTCCATCCTGAGCATGATGTTCTGTAGAGATATGGCTTAGTGGTTGAGCACGTTCTCCTCTCAGCGCTAGGGATTCCCGGTTCGAATCCCCATCTGGGTAGAGTTTCCATCTTCTCCCCGTGTCCGCGTGGGTTTCCTCCGGGTTCTCCGGTTTCCTCCCACAGTCCAAAAACATGGATCAAGTCAATTGAGTTCTCCAAATTGCCCCATATAGAGTGTATCTGTGTGAGTGAGTGTGTGCCCAGCGATGGATTGGCGCCCTGTCCTGGGTGTATCTGCCCAGCGCCCGAAACGTTCTCCCCTGGATGGGCATGGGGAACCCCCCCCCCCCCACTGTGACCCTAATAGAGGATAAAGCAGGAGATAATGAATGTATATTTACAGTGTTAGTCAAAAGTTTGGACACGCCCCCTTATTGTCCATGTTCTCAGTTCCACTTTCAGTAAAGATGGACTTTGTAGTTCAGACTGTAGTCCATCTGTTTGTGTTCCACATGTTCTCTGTTCTAATGGTCAGAACCCCAATAGTACCACCACAGAGCAGGGGTTATTGGGTGGGTGCATTAGTCCTATCCCAGCAGTGTCACTGAGGTGGAGAAATGAAACCACCCTCACCACATCAGTGTCACTGCAGAACTGACAATCCACCACCCAAATGATAGCTGTTCTGTGATGCTCCTGAGAACCAACAGGGGGCGAACAACAACAAAGAACACATGGACTACAGTCTGTAATCATAAAACTACAAAGTCCATCTGTACGGTGAGGAGGGGACAGATAACGGAACCTTCCGCACAAACGTCACGCCGCAGCAGCCCCTCAGACATCGAGAACGTTTATTTTCCAGTGTTTTCTTGCTTCCACGTCCTCCGTCCTCACGTCTCCTCTATACAATACTTACAGAACGAACAGCGACTGAATGGAAATCATGTGACACACGAGTCCTTTAAAAAAAAACAACAGACAAAAAACAACAGACAAAAATAAAAAGACTTTTAAAAAAGAGAGCGAATCGTAAAAGCCAGCGTGGAATGACTGCAGAACGTCAGGATCTGGACTTCTCAGGACGCCGTAGTGTAGAGAGAGGAGCGTCTCGCGCCGGGGAACTTCAATTAAACAAAACACGGCGGGACGCAGGCGTTCACATACGGTCACTTTAAAAAAAACTAAAACAAAACAAACGGTCCGCGTTTACAACTCTGAGGAAGATGAAGTGTGTGGATTCACGCCCGAACGTTTGGCTCTTAAACTCCGTCCTGCTGTCCGTCCAATACTGACATCCAACCGGGGTAATTTAGAGAGGGGGGGGGGGGGGTAATTAATACAGCCTTCAGATAAAAAAATAACACTATCCCACGAGACACGGCGCGAGAGCGCCACCAATGGGAACCGCGTACGAATAAAAACGGCGTGTCGCTCGAGAGAGAAGCAAGGCGTTACAGACAACATTCCTCATTTTGGTTGCAGAAGGACCAATCAGAAGTCCTCACCCTCTCCACGCCCTGTTGGTCCTGCCCCCGCCGGTCTGGTCCTGCCCCCGCTGGTCCTGCCCCCGCCCCGTGACCCCACGATGCCGTCCTCACACCCGCCGGGGCCGTTACATCTCCGTGGAGTCGACCCCGGACCCCCGGATTATTACATTATTCTTGGGGGAAACGGGATTACGGCGGGATTACAGGAACCCGGCCGAGAGGCGGAGCCCACGTACCGCCCCGCATCCGCCAGGCGGGGGCGCCGTACCCCCCCCGCGCCCGCTCACAGGTACTGATAGAAGCGCGAGCGCACCACGTGAGTGCTGGACAGTTTGTGCGGGTGGGCGTCGGCGGCGAGGCTGAAGCTCTTGACCTGCGCCGTCACGTCTCCGTTGAGCGGGCGCGCCGGGCCGCAGGCGAACAGCTCGGCGGCGGTGGCGGCGTCCAGGCTGACCTCCGGGTTGCTGGTGCGGTGGCGCTCGCGGGCGATCCAGTCGCCGATGGAGAAGTCCTGCGAGCTGCACTTGGGCTTCAGGCGGTCCATGGCCGAGAGCTCGGCGCCGCCCATGACCGACAGCTCGGCGAAGTCCCTCTGTCCGGCCATGGTGTGGCGCCGGCGGATGTTGGTCTTGCGCTTGCTGCGCGTCTCCGGCGAGCGCGTCCGCTGCGGGCCCACGCCGAACATGTCGTCGGCGGAGGCGCGCAGGCGGCACTTGAGGCGGTCGGTGATCTTGATGCGCCACACGGGTTCCAGCTCGCCGAAGCCCTTGGTCTTGACCGCGTCCGGCGCTTTGGCGAGCCGTCCGGACTCGCGCCCGCCGTCCGTCGAGCTCTCGCTGTCCGTCTTCTGCCGGCTCCCGCGCTTCCGCGCCAAGGTGTCGCCCGCCACGATGCGCTGCGACACCAGGAGGCCGGGGGACGTCTGAAAGGACGCGGTGGCGGCGGCGCCCTCGGCTCCGAGCGCCGGGGCCCCCGCCGGCTCCGGCTCCGCCTCCTCGGCGGCGGGGACGAACACCGACAGGTTGCTCTCGCTGTCGGAGTCGGCGGCGCGGCCCTCGCTGACCAGCTCGCTGCGCTCGTCGTCGGCGTCGTGCGCCGGACTCAGCGCGCTGGACTCCACCCCCGTGAGGAACGTCATGGACGAGGTGGTGGAGTAGTCCGACGTGATGGAGCACACCTCGGCGCCCGCGTTCTCCATCCAGGGCCCCGGGATCCTGTGCCGGATCCGGGGCCCCGACGCCTGCGAGCTGGTGCTGTTCAGAGTCCCCAGGTCGGACACGCAGCCCTCGTCGTAATTGGACGGCGGATCGGAGAGCGAGTTCTGGCGCGTGACGTCCCGGCCGTACCGCCGCTCGAGCGCCTCCCCCGCCTCCTCGCCCTGCGGGGGCTTCAGCGGCAGGAACCCCGCGGAGACGTCCACGCCCTCGGGCTTCTCCGGACGATCGCCCGCGTCCGGCCCGGGCTCCGCCGCGGACCGGCCCTCGGCCCTCGGCCCCCTCCTGCAGAACGCGGGATCCGGGTCGTCCACGGAGCCGCTCAGCTTGCTCTTGTCCTTGGTTCTCTTGCGTTTGTGGCTGACGAAGATGGACGAGCGCAGCAGCTCGCTGCCGTACGGGTCGCCCCACGAGCCCTGCTGGAGGAACACACGGCGGGGGGGGGGGGGTGTCAATAAACGCACTCGAACCCAAAACCTCCCCCTGAAACTCGTTCCTGCTCTTCATTCACTCACCTTTGATTTTGAAGAGTCGCTGGTTCCTGAATCTGAGAACGTAAAGAGAAAGACACGGTGAGAACGTCAGACGGAGACGCATTAAAGACACCACAACGACGAGAGCGGCAACCGGTTACCACGACGACAGCGGCAGCATCACAAACAACCGGTTACCACGACGACAGCGGCAGCATCACAAACAACCGGTTACCACGACGACAGCGGCAGCATCAGCAGCACAAACAGATGAGATTAGAGAGATATGAGGGCAGCGCAGATAAAGCAACAGAGAGAGAGAGAGAGAGACACAGAGAGAGACACACAAAGAGAGAGAGAGAGAGACACACACACACACAGAGATAGAGACAGACAAAGAGATACATAGAGTGACACAAAAAGTTAGAGAGAAACGGAGCAGAGGGAGAGAAACCGAGACACAGAGGAGAGAGAGACACACCCAAAGAGAGGAGAGAGACACAAGGAGACAGAGTGAGAGAGACAGAGGAGAGAGAGAGAGAGATGGAGATAGAGACAGGAGAGGGAGGGAGACAAAGAGACACAAAGGAGAGAAAGAGTCAGAAGAGAGACACAGCAGAAGGAAAGAGAAAGGAGAGGGAGAGAGAGATAAAAAGAGAGAGAGACAAAAGGACACAAAAAGACAGACACAGAGACAGAGAGAGAGAGAGAGAGAGAGAGAGAGAGAGAGACAGAGCATCAGAGATGACAAGATGATGAACCGACAGCTGCACTGAGACAGGAAGCTGCTCATGCACACACTCACACAGACGGCATGACCAAGATGGAACAGACACACACTCTCACACACACACACACACACACACACACACTCTCACACGGCCGTCGCTCTCTGACTCTGAGACACGGACGAGAAACGCTTTACATTAAACACAGCAAGCAGGTGAGACACTGAGAGTTTCCACAACCCTGAATGAGTGTGTGTGTGTGTGTGTGTGTGTGTGAGTGTGTGTGAGTGTGTGTGTGTGTGAGTGTGTGTGTGTGTGTGTGTGTGTGTGTGAGTGTGTGTGAGTGTGTGTGAGTGTGTGTGTGTGAGTGTGTGTGTGTGTGTGTGTGTGTGTGTGTGTGTGTGTGTGTGTGTGAGTGTGTGTGAGAGTGAGTGTGTGTGTGTGTGCGAGTGTGAGTGAGTGTGTGAGTGTGTGTGTGAGTGTGTGTGTGTGTGAGTGTGTGTGTGAGAGTGAGTGTGTGAGTGTGTGTGAGAGTGAGTGTGTGAGTGTGAGTGTGTGTGTGTGTGTGTGTGTGTGTGTGTGTGTGTGTGTGTGAGAGTGTGTGTGTGTGTGTGTGTGTGAGAGTGTGTGTGTGTGTGTGTGTGTGTGTGAGTGTGTGTGTGTGTGTGTGAGTGTGTGTGTGTGTGTGTTTGTGTGTGAGCGTGTGTGTAAAAAGGTGGTAATGTAAAAATCAGAGCGCGGGTCATAAACACGTCCACCCCTCAGCACGGTCGCAGTTCTACACTGAAGGGGATGAATTGGAACAGCGATTGTGAGCCAGGTTCCGTCACCCGACATCAGAGGGGCCGGACTCACAAACGCTCTTCTGAAAGGACACTTATAAAAGTGGATGGCGTCCCCCGGTGGGTGGAACGTGTGTGTTCCGGGAGTCGAGCGGAAACGTGTTGCCTCGACGCCCTCACCGGCTCGGGTGCGATGATGTCATCACTCACTCCAAAATCATGGATCAAGGTGAATGAAACTCTCCAAATTGCCCCATATAGAGTGTGTATATATATGCCCCATATAGAGTGTGCATATATAGGGCGTCCTGTTATGGGTGCCCAGCGCCCGAAACGTTCTCCCCTGGATGGGCATGTGGAACCCCCCCCCCTCCCCCCCCCCCCCCCCCCCCCCCCCCCCCCGTGACCCTAGAAGATAATGGACGGATGTTCGCAGATCGTCGTCTAAAACAAAAATGTGAAACGTGACTTTAATATCAGCCCCCCCCCCCCCCCCCCCCCCCCCCCCCCCCCCCCCCCCGTCCACAGAACGTGTCTCACTCTAACGGTGGGGACGAGCGTTTCGAATAGTCCCCCCCCCCACACCTTGTCACACAGTATGGACAGTGATGGCAGATGGGAGGAGTAGAACCTGGAGACCGTACCATTCTAGAACTCCGTGCGGTCAGCTTCAGAAACAACGAGAGACAGCAAAGAGGCTTTTCAGACACATGACATCATCACCGCTCTGTATCCTCTCTGTTAATAACAGTCTTAATAAGAGAGAAAAACGTGCAACACCACGGAGACAAAATAAACCAAGACTTCTCTGACATTCACTCGGGCGGGGCCGGGTTCGCGTGGGGTCTGTTTTGGGTTTGTTCGCCTTTCCTCGGATTTTAAATTTCTTTCTTTTTTTTTTTTCTTTTCTTTTTTTTTTTTTTATAAGAACCGGGGGGTTCTGCAGACTAGGCAGCTACACTGGGGACAACACTCCTCCTTCTTCCTACAGTCCCAGCTGTCCATCACAGACATTACAGAGTCCGTCAGTGACATCACCGAGTGATGGGCGCCGCCCACTTGGCCTGTGTCAAGGTTGGGTAATGTGTGAGCAGGGGCTGGACAAGGAGGGGGGGGACAAGGGGTGGGGGTGAGGGGGTGGGACAGGGGAAGAGAAGAAGACACCGGAGACAAGAGGGGTGAGCCATGTCATTATTCGGTTAGCAACTTCAACACCGTTTTCAATTTTCTTTCTTTCGGAGGAGAAAGCGCAAGAAAAAAGGAAACAGAACCGAACGAAAAAAGGAGGAGTGACGTCGGAACAGAGGCTCGGGGGGGGGGATGGCATGAGCGGGGGTGGGGGGGGCAGGGCAACAGAGAGAGAGAGAGATGCCAACGCAAAAGGAGGGAGGAGTCGGGGAGAAAACAACGGCTCGGTGACGGGGTGCAAACGGAACATGGAGGAAACAAAACAGCCAAGAACTCAAGAGGAAACAAAAATAAATAAATAATTAAATAAATAAAAAAATAAATAAATAAAAAGAACTCCGAAGATCGGGAACTATTTCATCGGATGTTCCGGTCGATCGGATCGGGAACCGATGAAATGGTCCGCATCACAATGCAGTACAACTTTCAGAAGCAAAGTCGGCTCTTAACATCGGGAACCCGAATCGGTTCCGTCATCAGCGTCGCAGCATCGGCCCGGCCCATCGGCCCATCTGCCGAATCGGCCCATCGGCCCGTCGGCCCGTCGGCGTGACGACCACCGAACGTGGCCCTGAGGTCGGGGGCGTTCCACGCAGATCGAATCAGGGCTCCAAAGGAATAATCGGATGAAGGACCGATTACCGGAGCCCTGATGATGTCACGTCGCCGGGGGCGACGGGCCACGAGGCTGATCACACGGCGCTGAGGAACGGAATGGAGCGCAGACGGGTAGCTGCCGATCTCGCATCGCGGTGCAGAAGAACCTTCAGAACGCGGCGCGAGCGCGGGACCCGCGAGGAGGACGGGACGTGGCGGCCGGCGTGACGTTACCTGAGACGTCTCCCGGCGACGGAGCCGTGCGGCCGATGTTGGTCAGCAGGTGGTCGATGTTGGGAACCGGCTGAGACCGCACCGCGCTCGCCGACTCCGCGGCCGTCTGAGGACGAACGAGAGGGACGCCGTTAAACGGAACGCCGGTGGGTGGCGCTAATGAGTCAGGCTGTATACAGATCATGTGACTTCCGAAGGAGCTGCATGAGGCACGGCCTTTTGCCCGGCAAGTGATGGGATAGGCTTCAGCACCTCTGTGAGCCTGGTTGGGGTGACCCAAAGTGGCCACTTTATTAGGTACAACGTTCCTTCGTGCATTATGTCAGCAGTTCTTTGGAGAACTTTGTAGTTCTATGATCACGTTTTGAAGTCCATCGGTTTCTCTGCATGTTACGTTTAATAAATCCAATTAAATAAATATGAAGTATGCACTCGAATCCCAATCTGAGTGGAGTTTGCATGTTCTCCCCGTGTCCGTGTGGGTTTCCTCTGGGTTCTCCGGTTTCCTCCCACAGTCCAAAAACATGGATCAAGTCAATTAAGTTCTCCAAATTGCCCCATATAGTGTGTCTGTGTG
The DNA here is from genome assembly GCA_019802505.1 of Corydoras sp. C115. Taxonomy (NCBI): domain Eukaryota; kingdom Metazoa; phylum Chordata; class Actinopteri; order Siluriformes; family Callichthyidae; genus Corydoras; species Corydoras sp. C115. The sequence continues at coordinate 590,634 of JAFMOC010000014.1, forward strand.
AGTGAGTGAGTGTGTGTTCAGTGACAGATTGCCCCTCTGTCCTGAGTGTATTTGTCCAGCGCCCGAAACCTTCTCCCCTGGATGGACATGGGGTACCTTGGGGTCAGAACACAGGGCTATCCCCTGGGGCCTATCCCAGCTCAGGTTCATCTGTACAGCCCCCATCCCCCCCCCCACACCCCCGAGACCTTAATAGAGGATAAAGCAGATAATGATGGATGAAGTACTCACTACAGGCTCCTCGTCTCCGTCGTCAGTGAAGAACCAATCGTACTGCAAACAAACACAAGAGAACACTGAGCGACGGTCGCCGCACAAACCATCGGAACGCTGCGAGAACGCTCCGAGAACGCTCCGCCAATGCTCCGAGAATGCCGTGAGAACGCTCCAAGAACGCTGCGAGAACGCTCGGAGAACGCTGCGAAAACGCTCCGAGAATGCTGCGAGAACGCTCTGAGAACGCTGCGAGAACGTTCTGAGAACGCTCCGCCAACGCTCTGAGAACGCTCTGAGAATGCTCCGCCAAAGCTCTGAGAACGCTCCGCCAACGCTCTGAGAACGCTCCGCCAAAGCTCTGAGAACGCTCTGAGAATGCTCCGCCAACGCTCTGAGAACGCTCCGCCAACGCTCCGAGAAAGCTCTGAGAACACTCCGCCAACGCTCTGAGAACGCTCCGAGAACACTCCGAGAACACTCCGAGAACACTCCGAGAACACTCCGAGAACGCCCCGCCAACACTCTGAGAACGCTCCGAGAACGCTCCGAGAACGCTCCAAGAACACTCCAAGAACACTCCAAGAACACTCATACCTGCTGAATCAGCGTCTCCACGATCTTGTACTGATCCGGCATGTGCGTCACCATGTGGGTCATGTTGTCCTCGGACGTCCTCACCAGCGTCGGCCCGAACACGATGGCCAGGTTCCGCGGCTCCATCTGCGGGAACACGGACAGGTGAAGGGCGCGGTCCTCCCGAATCAGAACCGCGCTCTCTCTCTCTCGCCCGTACCTTGTTCTTCTCACAGTTCTCCGATACGGTCTTCAGATGCGCGGACAGGAACTTCAGGGTTTCGTAGTGATGATCCGGCAGCTCGTGGATCTGCGGATGAGGAACGTGACGGTTCAACCGACGGTTATCGAGGGAACTTAAGGGGTGAATTAGCATGTTCTCCTCTCAGCGCTAGGGATTCCCGGTTCAAATCCCAATCTGGGTGGAATTTGCATGTTCTCTCTGTGTCCACGTGGGTTTCCTCCGGGTTCTCCGGTTTCCTCCCACAGTCCAAAAACATGGACCAAGGTCCATTGAATTCCTCAAATTGCCCCATATAGAGTGTGTCTGTGTGTGTGTGTCTGCCCAGCACCTGAAACGTTCCCCCCTGAATGGGGAACCCCCCCACCCCCCCCCCGCAACCCTAGCAGAACGAGTTGGACTCACCAGACGCTTCAGCGCTTTTAAGCGCTCCACCGGATCGTCCGTCCGATTGGCGTCGATGAAGTCGGAGTACTTCTCTGTGAAGACAGAATAACCAACACACGTCAACGTTCATCCACTAGAGGGAGCCAGACGTCCGGCGTGAAGGTCCTGAACGAGGCGGGACCGGGTCATGAGTCAAACGTCCGTACCGTTCGTGAAGAGCGGATCTGGAAGCTTCCGGAAAAAAGATTTCAGCAGACTGGAGATGACGTTGAGATCCCGCCATTTCTGAAAAACCGGAATTAAAGACGGACACGGTGAATAACACAGGACGAGTGAGGAGTTTAGCATGTTCTCCACTCAGCGCTGGGGTTTCCCGGTCCGAATCCCAATCTGGGTGGAGGTTGCATGTTCTCCCCGTGTCCGCGTGGGCTTCCTCCCACAGTCCAAAAAACATGGATCAAGGTCGATTGCATTCTCCAAATTGCCCCATATAGAATGTGTTTGTGTGAGTGTGTCCTGGGTGTATCTGCCCTGCACCCGAAACGTTCCCCCCGCCGCCGCGACCCTCGTACAGGATAAAACAGAAGATGATGGATGGAGATGACGTTGAGATCCCGCCATTTCTGTAAAACCGGAATTAAAGACGGACACGGTGAATCAACACAGGACGAGTGAGGAGTTTAGCATGTTCTCCTCTCAGCACAGGACGAGTGAGGAGTTTAGCATGTTCTCCTCTCAGCACAGGACGAGTGAGGAGTTTAGCATGTTCTCCTCTCAGCACAGGACGAGTGAGGAGTTTACCATGTTCTCCTCTCAGCACAGGACGAGTGAGGAGTTTACCATGTTCTCCTCTCGGCACAGGACGAGTGAGGAGTTTAGCATGGTTTGAGGTTCGAATCCCAATCTTGCTGGAGTTTCCATGTTCTCCCACAGATTCAAGGTAAAATAAATGCTCGAAATTGCCCCATATAGAGTGTGTGTATTGGGAAAGTTCGTGTGTGCCCCCAGCAATATTCATCTTTTTTTTTTTTTTTTTTTTGTAGTTCAGACCATCTTTATCTGTAGTTCTCGTCAGGGGAACCGGAGGCGCAAATAAAGAGCGGGTTCAGAAACTCACATCGTCGTGTCGGTCCATGTCGGTCATGCCCTTGGTGTCCAGTTCCTCCTGCATGCTGGAGATGGCAGCGTTGTTGCCGGGAACCCTGTAGATTCCCGTGTATTCCAGCCCTCTCTCCTCCACCAGCTTACAACACACGTCCACGATCAGAGGCACAAACTACACACACACACACACACACACACACACACACACAGACACAGACACAAAACACACACACACACAAATTAGCAATATAAATATAATGGATTGGATGGATGCAAGGCTTAGTGGTTGGCATGTTCTCCTCTCAGCGCTGGGGATTCCTGGTTCAAATCTCAATCTGAGTTTCCATGTTCTCCCGGTATCCACGTGGGTTTCCTCCGGGTTCTCCGGTTTTCCTCCCACAGTCCAAAAACATGGATCAAGGGCAATTGAATGCACCATATTGCCCCATATAGAGTGTGTGTGTGAGTGTGTACTCAGTGATAGATTGGCGTCCTGTCCTGGGTGAATCTGCCCAGCGCCCGGAACGTTCTCCACTGGATGGGCATGGGGAACCTTGGGGTCAGAGCACAGGGCTATCCCCTGGGGCCTATCCCAGCTTGAGACGGGACGATGAAAATGACAGCTCTTACTTTGTTGTCGTGTGCGGGGGGGCAGTTGTCCAGGCGCACCCCGAACGTGACCCCCGCGCTGGGCTTCTTCTCCGGCGGCTTCTTCTTTAAACCCGGAATCCCCCGTTTTTTGGGCTTGTCCCGCGGCGGACTCGAGTCATCTGACACACAGAACATCTGTTACACACCCACCACCATTCCAGTGTGTGTGTGTGTGTGTGTGTGTGTGTGTGTGTGTGTGTGTGTGTGTACATACCTTTGCTGCTCCTCTCCTGATCACTCCTGGGGGAGTGTGTGTTCTGTCCTCTGTTGCTCGTCACCCCCAGCAGTGTGTGTTTGATGCTGAGAGACTGGCGCGGGGCTTTGGGTGACGGCTCGGTCTTACTCGACGGTCCACTGACGACGCCACACACACACACACACACACACACAGACATGGACACAGACAGACACACAGACAGACAGATACACACAGACACACACACACACACACACAGACACACAAACACAGAGACACAGACACACAGAGACACAGACACACAAACACACAAACACACACACACACAAACACAGACACAGACACACACACACACACACAGAGACACACACAGACACACAGACACACACACAGACACACACACAGACACACATACAGACACACACACACACAGACACACACACACACACACACACACAGACACACACACACACACACACACACACACAGACACACACACACAGACACACACACACACACACACAGACACACACACACAGACACACACACAGACACACACACACACACAGACACACCCACAGAGACACACAGACACACACACAAATACAGACACACACACAGACAAACACAGACACACAGACAGACAGACACAGACAGAGACACACACACACACACACACACACAGACAGAGTGTAGTTTAGTGACACAGTGGAAGGTCCTCAGGCGGATGACGGACAGTGTGATTCAAAGCGCTGACCCTGCGCTCCGTCCTGACCGCTCACCTCATGGAGATGTACTCTTTGATCTTCCTGTTGATGAGGTCCGTGCTCGTTACGCCGGCGCTCTGCAACACAAACCTCAGCGTCAGCGGCGTCCCCGGAGGAGGAACCCAAAAATAACCCACCAACCACAAAAGACCTGAACCTGCAACTCCCTCAGCAAACGACTCCTCCTCAACTCAGATTCAGATCGGGATTAAAGCCCCGCTTAACTAAAGCCAGGCTCAATCCAGCGGGATTAAGGAGTTGGCATTCCGATGCGCAAATCGCAGCCGCATTCTGTTCCATGTTTGACGTTATGGTTAAAACCGGGTAAATTTAGTCTGACTGACTGCATGCGGTCAACTCTAAAGTCAGGTGGAGGAGGAGAACGCCGTGGTTCATGGAACACACGGAACACACAGAGACATTCTGGACAACTGCATGCTGAGAACTTTGTGGAAACAGTTTGGGGAAGGTCCTTTTTCAGATCCAGCATGACCCAATATATATAAAGCGGATGAAACACCCGGACCGGAGACTCACGCACCTCCTCGTCCAGGTTACTGTTCTCCTGGATGGCCCGAATCCAGGCCAGCATGTCGTCTCGGTTCTCAGCCTGGAACAGGTAGTCGCAGTCGGATGTGGTCAGCCGCAGGACGTTCTTGCGCTTGGTGTCGCTGTAGGAGATGTCGATCAGGCAGGCCTTCAGGCTCACCTGCTGCGGCTCGTCGTCCGGCTGCGCCTGCGCCTGCGCCTCCCTCCGGTCCTTATACAGGTAGAGCGAGGGGCCGCGCAGCACCGCGTACATCTGCTTCCACGCTCGCATCCCGCCGCCCACGCGCTGCGAACGACAGAGACGACATCACTGACGTGCCCACAACCCGTCCACCCGTCCACCCGCCCAGCCGAGGCGAGATGCAGCCGGCGCTTCATACTTTGGTTTTGTCCGTGTGCATTTGCCGGAAGTGTAGCCAGCCCTGCCGCGTGAAATCCGAAAAGATGTCCGAGGACGAGTCCAATCTGGAACTGGAGTCGTCAGACGACTTGTGTCCGTCCAGAGCCTGCGCAGACACATGAACTCAAATAATCAGATCCAGAACTTTAGTCTGTTCTGCGCTGCTGAATAACAGAAGAACCTCGATGATGACATTAAGGTGACGTTCTGGCTTCACAGGAATCTCAACTGATGCTTACAACAGTGCCCTCTTCTGGCCGTTAAAAGCAAAACTTTTACATTTAATAATCATTTAGTATTTAAACCTCAGGAGCTCCTATAATACTATATTTTCACAATTTTCTGATTTAAATATTCATTCATTCATTATCTCCCGCTTTATCCTCTATTAGGGTCACGGGGGGGTTCCCCATGCCCATCCAGGGGAGAACGTCTCGGGCGCTGGGCAGATAGACCCAGGACAGGGCGCCAATCCATCGCTGGGCACACACTCACTCACACAGACACACTCTATATGGGGCAATTTGGAGAACTCAATTGACTTGATCCATGTTTTTTGGACTGTGGGAGGAAACCGGAGAACCCGGAGGAAACCCACGCAGACATGGGGAGAACATGGAAACACCCAGATGGGGATTCGAACCGGGAATCCCTAGCGCTGAGAGGCGAACGTGCTAACCACTAAGCCACCGTGCCGCCTGATTTAAATATACAGAACTAATTTAATTGAATTTGTTTCAATTTTTGTAACCCTTTGAAGACCAGTATGCTTGTATAGCGCCCCCTTTTGTATTGAAAAAAAAACTACATTTTAAACACGTTTTAAACTTTTTACACTCAAGCATCTCGACACACAGACTTATTTTAAATTTTTTTTTACATATACAAACCTTATATCCTAATATTAGATATCAGTATCCTAATACACCCTTGAAAACTAATTTTAGGTGTAACTGCTGAAGGCTCAGAACAAATCTTCAAATAAAGTAGTGTGTATAAATCAAATGGAGCGATTTGGGATACGATGATTAAATAAGGACGCTCGTGTAAATTAAGCATTTAAACTAATTTAAAGATGAGGCTCCACAATTCTAAAAACTGACTGAAAATTTTTTTTTCAGCCAAATTTCATCTGTATTCATCATATGAACAGCCGAAAATCACCACGGCAGCCACGGGGGGGGGGGGGGGGGGGGACACCCGACGTCCTGAGGGTTCAACAAGGTTTGATTTGGATCGGGGTTCTCACCTTCCTGAAGACCTTCAGTTTGCTGGAACGCCTGCAACACGCCGGAGCAGAAAGCACGTTTAGATACGGACCATTTTAAAAAACGCCACATGAGATCGCACACGCGTAACCGTAGTTACCGGCGTCCCTCCTCCCGGTAGTTGTCCAGGCCTTCGTCGTAGGATTTGGAACGTTCCGCTTTGGTTCCACTCTGATCCAGAATGGCACTTCTGAGAGATTCTGCACACACAGGGTTGACGGATACGTAACGTCAGAACGTGTGGAACTGATGTGTTTTTAAAAATCGGAAATTCAAAAAAATGTATTACTTTATTAAAAAATAAAGGTTAAATGATGCAGAATTCTAAACGAACATGAGAGGACAAGCTGTTTTAAACAAGTACAAACTGTATTTGACTGAGGGGTGTGTCTTACCCTGGTCATGTGACAGCTGGCGGCGCATGTGGGGACTGGGTGTTTTCGGGCTCAGAGAGTCGGTGGAGATCGACTGGACGGTGGAGATCACGGCCGACGCAGAGATATGAGTGCCATTGTGATCCACACTGGGACTGGCTGGTTCATCTGCAACACACGAGAATCAGCCAATCAGGTGGCAGCAAAATCTATATCTATCCATCTATCTATCTGTCTGTCTGTCTGTCTATATATCTATATATATATATATATATATATATATATATATATATATATATATATATATATATCACCAAAAACCAACTGAGGGTGTGGTACCTCCATGTTTAGGGTGTTGGACTATTAATCTAAGGTTGGGTCCACTTGAACCTCAAGTTGCCAATGTGGGTTCTAGAGCAAGACCCTTATTCCTCATTGTTCCCGGGGTGCTGTATCCAGTCCGGACATAAGGTGGAGCACTAAGGTGGAGGTGTCTCCCAGTACAATGCATAAGAACGCACCACCACCATCATCATCATCATCATGTACCACCCAGTCCTATGTATGTAGAGAGACAGATGGACTACAGTCTGTACTTGTAGAACTACAAATCCCATCTATATGGAAGGTGGTGCTGATGAGGTGGAGGATCTGTTGCTCATCCTGTGCATGTTCCACCATGGGTCTGTTCTCTTGGACGCCGTCCTGACCGAGTGGTTCTGCGGACAGACGGACCGGGTCCGTCTCTCCGCCTCCACAGTGCTGAGTCACGCGGCGTTCCGCTCTGCACGGCGGAACGGTGGAGGCTGTGGTTCCCTGATTAAAAGGCTGTGGAGCGCGTTCTCGGTAACGAGGCCTCGGGACGCGCTTCGGAAACCAAACTTTCCGAGGAAGGAGGACGGAGCCGAGCGTCCCGTTTCTCAGGGACCTGAAAAGTTTCGAGGTCCTCGGCCTAAAAACAGCTTGGCGTAGCGGCGGCCGCCTCGGGGCTTCGGAGACTAAAATTAAACCAAACGCCCTAGTTCCACCGCCGCCAAAAAGGACGGGGGGGTGGATTACTGCCCCCAGGGCCTCGAAATCCCGGCAGCCCTTACAGATGACACTTCAGAAACAAGATGGGGGTTTGAGTTAAACTCACGGAGAGAAGTGAGGATTAAACAAACCAGAACTTGCTTAAAGCCTGAACCTTGCTGGGGACACACGATATGGTCAAACGAATTGGGACGCCAACCCCCTTTTTTATTTTATTAGTTACCTTGCCACAAGTGCGTTCATGTATTACGGACAGCTGCGTTTGGGGAAGCGGGCGGGCGTCTCTGAGCGTAGCGTCCTGACTGCGAAGCAGGACGTCCGAACGCGCAGCGAGCAGCGAGTAAACGTCAATAAAACCCCAAAACAGAGGGAAGTCATTAGGATTGGAATGAAACCCCTGGAGAGTTATTAAAACGTTCTAGTGGTTATTGATTAAAAACCCGGAGAACGGCGATCTCGCGCCGGTCAGGGCGGCGTCCATCACGTTCCGCTACGTCCAATTACGAGCGTGTTTTATTGAGCCTTCCATCTACAAGAACGAGCCTCCAGGCGGGAGACCCAGAGACGGTCACCTGGGAACCAGCGGCGGCGGCGGCGGCTTATTTACTGACCACCAGACTGATGCGTAAAGGACCACACACCGAGATCAAAGGGAATTCATTGAGAAATAAACACACACAATAATTAATACCTCTTAATTGTAACTGAAATGATGTCTAAACGTCCCGTGAGGATATTTCATTGTATCGTTTGTTGTCGTAAACCACTGGCGCACACACTCTGTTGCCATGGCGACGGAGTCAGGGCTACTCACCGATGAAGGGGATGGAATCCAGCGACTCGTCCGGGTTGCCGGAGCCGAACGAGTCCTGGTGCAGCTTCTCGTTCACGGCCAGGATGTAGGAAGGATGGCGCAGCGGCGGAGCGCCGTTCTTCCCCGCCGAGGGTTTCTCTCGCAGCACCACACCTTCCAGAGGACTGCACCCGTTCACCGGTAATCCCTTTAGATCCCGCGGGTGCGCCCGCTGTCCCGGGGTCAGGCCCTGTCGCTGGGAATTGGGCGCCGAGCAGGAGGTCGCCCTTTGACCCACGGCGGGCTCTTTGAGTCCCGTCTCTGGACTCGTCTCGGCGCGGGTCCTCGGCCGCGGAGCCGCCGCGGCGAGGGGGACGTGGTTGGTCACCATGGGAACCCTTTGATCCTTGGCCGAGATCTGGACGTCCGTGACCTGATGTTTGCCGGCGCGTCTCTCCGCCGGGACAGCAGGGGGTGGTATATCCGTCCTGGCGCTCAGCTGATGCGGGGCGGATCGTCCTCGCTGCTCGGCGTTCCCGTAGCCCGCGGGTGGCGAAAAGACGGCGGATCTCTGGGTAACGGACTGACGGCCCACGCGAGCCCCTGGGTCGGCCCGGCCGTAACCTCGCCAGTCCCCCGGCCAGGGCGCGGCGGGCGGCGGCTCGTTATGCTCGACGTAGTCGGCGGAGGGAAAACGGGGTTTGCGGGGGGCGCCGTCCGACGAGACGCTCCGAGGAGGCCAGTCTTGCGCCCTGGACGCCCGCTCGGCACCGGTCATCCGGTCCTGGGAGGCGCTGCGGGGCGGGAGCATCGGCGGCCCTTGATACGACCGGTCATGCGACGTACTCCGGCGGCGGATCTTGTGCCCCCAGACGGGCTTCTGAGCGAAGGCGGCGGCGGCGTACGAGTTCTGCGAGGCGGCGGCGGCGGCGCGCAGGCTGTCCAGGCGCTCCTGGATGGTCCGGCTGTACGCATGGAGGCCCTTGTGGTCGATATACTCCCGGTAGGTCTGGTAGGTGCGCCAGTCGATGTTTTGGTGGCCGGCCTGGGGGACGACGACGGGCGGGGGGTAATAAGCCGGCGGCATGGCGTAGGGATCCCCGGGGTAGGCCGGAGCGTAGCGCTCAGATGTCCTGGGGTGGAGGTACGACCTGGTCCTGATCAGCACGGGGTCGTGGGCGTAATCCGGCGCGCCGCCGGCTCCCGCGTGAGCCAGGTGGACGTCGGCCGGCAGCACCACGGTGCGCACGCTCTCGTTGCACACGCACACCGCCGTCTGGGTCTTCGGGATCCGCGGCGGCGGCGAGGGAGGCACGGGGATCTCCACGCGGTAGCCCAAGTCGGGCGGGACGCCTCCGGAGCTGGGGACTTCCGCGGCCTCGGCCATGGCGAGCGGCTTGCAGTCTACGCGAGGGTAGCATATAGGTGGCGGCTGGGGAATGTGGCGCGCGTTCCCGCTGTAGGCCTCGTGACCCTTAAGGTAGGCGTCCTGGGAGTAGGCCTGCAAGAGAGACGGGAGACGGGCGTTAGAGGAGGCGCATGGAACGCGCCGAACGGAACGCGCCGAACGGAACGCGCCATGCAGATCCGTGCAGTAGAAGTGTGGGAGCGTGGTGCCGCAGCTTGCGCGTGGGAGGTTGACGGGTCACACACACACACACACTCTCGTACGGCAGCACTCATCACCATCACAACGGAACGCGGCGCCGTTATCTAATCGGTGCTCGAACAGTTCGCCACCGTCCTTTAAACAGGTTCCTCAACACTCACAGAACAAAATAACTCCACCATGAGAAGTTCCAGGGTTCTCCATTCGTCAGCCCACCTGTCGATTCACCACGCTCGTCCATGTGGACGCGGACGCCAGGGGCCGGCATCTGCCCCGTCCTGCCCCCCGTCCTTCAATCTGACTTCAGTGATCATTGCATTCGATGCAGAACCCTAGAACCGTCCTCGAACGAACAAATGAGCCGCAAGCCGTCACCGAATAACGGCACGCTGGGCTGACCGGCGCGGAACGTCCCCGCTCCCGTCACGCGATGCCCCCATGTGGCGCGTTAGGCTCCAGAGGTCATAATAATGAAATCAATAATAATAAAAAAAATTTATTAATATTAAAAAAAAAAAAAAAAAAAAAGGGCGAGGCACGGCACACGGCGTGGGCCGCGTTTCCCTGGCGCCGAATCAAAAGGGCACGGCGAGCGCCCACCCGGAAAGAAGGCGGGGACGGCGAGCGGCGGCACAGCTGGCACGCGGGGACGTGGACGACGGGATGAGCCGGAGAAAGCACACGGCGCGACGGCGCATCGCTTACCGCGCTGGAGATCTGCCGTTACGGCGCGGCGTGGCGGGAGGGACATGACGAACGACGGCTAACCCCGCACGCCCAGGCAGCCCGCTCGGTTGCGTAACGGCGCGCGAGACGCCGGAGTCGAGGAGGACGAGGACGAGGAGGAGGAGACGCGCCGCGGGAACACCGTCATGCCACCTGCTCGCAGTCGTAGGTTCACACTCCAGACATCGGCGTCCCTCTTCATCCCGCTCTCCATTTCCAGCCAGATCACCACCAACGCGTGCACACACACACACACACACACTCTCGTACGCGCGCGCACACACACACACACAGGAGCGCACCCTCACTCTGGGCTCGGCTCGCCGTCCTCCGAGCGCTGCGGCCGCTCACATGACGGAGGCAGCTGCCTGATTATACATTCTGTTCAGATGGCAGCACTCCCCCTCCTCCTCTTTCTCTCTCGCCCTCTCTCTCTCTCACACACACACACACACACACACACACACACACACACACACACACACACACACACACACACACACACACACACACACACAACAGGCGTCAGCTGATCCCACGATGTCTGTCAGCTCGGCCGCCCCGCCCCTTTTTAATTATTATTTATATAACACCTATCTGCATCCGTTACTCCACACACACGCACACACACACACACACGCACACACACACACACACACACACACACTCATTTACATAAAACCCTTAATTTATTTATTTATTTTTCTCCCGGTAAAGCACGCCCAGCTTCCTGCCTCCGCTCTGTAATCTCACGAATGGACGAGCAGTTAAATCCTCCCGCCACAGCTCCGTCGGTGCCTCATTACACGGCCAAATGCTGTCCTCCACCCACACACACACACACACACACACACACACACACACACACACACACACACACACACACACACACGTGGGCTTATGTGCATATGCACACTACACGGCAACAGATGTGCAGCCAAAGCAGTGAATATATAACAACAACTATAATAATAATTATTATAATAATAATAATAATTATTATTATTATTATTATTATTATTATTATAATAATAATAATAATAATAATAATTATTATTATTATTATTATTATTATTATAATAATAATTATAATTATTATAATTATAATAATAATAATGATAAGGAAAGGCGGCACGGTGGCTTAGTGGTCAGCACGTTCGCCTCTCAGCGTTAGGGATTCCCGGTTCGAATCCCCATCTGGGTGGAGTTTCCATGTTCTCCCCGTGTCTGCGTGGGTTTCCACCGGGTTCTCCGGTTTCCTCCCACAGTCCAAAAACATGGATCAAGTCAATTGAGTTCTCGAAATTGCCCCATATAGAGTGTGTCTGTGTGAGTGAGTGTGTGTCCAGCAATAGATTGGCGTCCTGTCCTGGGTGTATCTGCCCAGCGCCCGAGACGTTCTCCCCTGGATGGGGATGGGGAACCCCACCGCGACCCTAATAGAGGATAAAGCGGGAGATAATGAATAAATGATAAGGAACCAATATTTGCTGAAATGATCTGAGAACACGGCACACAGAGCGCTCCGGTCTGATGTGATGGGACCCCAGCGGCCCGCGCCGAAACGCCTCGGTGATGCGGAACGTTGAGACGGGGGTCCTGCTTTCCATTCAGAACCTGACCCCTTCAAACCGAACGGGGGCAAATTCACACGCGAAGGCGTTTCCTCGCTCTTAAAGGAGATCATAGTGCGAGGTGGGGGGGGTCGGTTTTAAAGGCAGCATATTTCACACCATGCCCGGTTTTGTCTGTTTAAAAAAAAAGCTCTGGAAATCAGCCGCCACAAAACGACTGTACAATGGGAGTCTATGGGGCAATCAGCCTCGTCTCACCTAACCCTAAACCTAAAGGCTTTTCAAGTTGTGGGGGGTGTGGCAGCTTTGTTGGTGGGTTTGTTGGGCTACTAATCTAAAGGTTTTCACCAAATGTCACCCTTTAATTTCACGAGGCCCTGAACCCTATTCGCCCACAGAATGGGACCCTGTATCACGGCTTACTCTGTACTCTGCCCCGTACAAGCGACTCTGTATTAAAGGCAAATGTCAGGAGTTTTTACACCAAGCCTGAATCTTCCTTTTTAAAAAAAACCCCTGCAGAAATCAATTCAGAAGTAAGTGCGACCAGAGGATGCAACCACCACAAAACGACTGTATAATGGGAGTCTATAGGGCAATTAAACACGTTTCACCTAACCCCTAAGCCTGAGCTCCAGCGACCCCGAGCCCAAGCACCCTGAGCGCCCCAGCAACCCTGAGCTCCTGAGGCCCAGCAACCCTGAGCTCCAGCGGCCCCAGCACCCCCGAGCTCCAGCAGTGATGCAGTGTCCTGGTTACAAGCCCCAGATAAAGCAGCGAGGAGAAACGAGGATGAGCTCGGCCGCCGAAACGGGTCACGAGCTCGAATAAACGAGGCCGGGCTGACGCCGTCTCCCACATAGATTAAAAAAGACAGGTTCTTATTCATCATTCAGACCTGTGCTGTAACTACCAGCAAAGGGGGCGTGGCCTCACTGCCCGTCAAACCTCCCTATGAAAGCCCACGCCGGATGGATGAGGACGACAGAACGACGCGACTTCAGAGGAGGAGGACCGAATTCAGACAGAAATCAGAACTTAGAACTCAAAGAACCTTACCAGTTGTAGGATGTCCTCATCCTTAGGCATCACGCTCAGCTCCAGGAAGGTGTCACTATAAAAAATAAAAAACGTTTAAAAGCAAATTAAATTTTTCATTCATTCATTCATTCATTCATTCATTATCTTCCGCTTTATCCTCTATTAGGGTCGCGGTGGGGGGTTCCTCATGCCCATCCAGGGGAGAACGTCTCGGGCGCTGGGCAGATACACCCAGGACAGGGTGCCAATCCATCGCTGGGCACACACTCACTCACACAGACACACACTATAAGGGGCAATTTTGAGAATTCAATTGACTCAATCCATGTTTTTGGACTGTGGGAGGAAACCGGAGAACCCGGAGGAAACCCACGCAGACACGGGGAGAACATGGAAACTCCACCCAGATGGGGATTCGAACCGGGAATCCCTAGAGCTGAGAGGAGAACATGCTAAACCACTAAGCCACCGTGCCGTCGCAAATTTAATGTTTTAATAAAAATTTTTAGACTTAATACTATAAGAGTGAACGTTCGACGGCTTCTCGTAGGGCCTATCCCACCTGTTTTGGATCACAGCGATGACCTGAGAGTAGGTCTTCCCGATGATGCTCTCGCCGTTCACCTTCACGATGCGGTCTCCTGCACGACCGAAAGAGAGAGAGAGAGAGAGAGAGAGAGACAGAGAGAGAGAATATATGACTGCATAGAATAAATATATATAAATATATAAATAATATATAATATAATATATATAAAATAATATATATAATGGTTGAGGAGCACAGAACATCTAAAGGAACGAGGGTTAGGGGCCTTGCTCAAGGGCCCAACATCCTCATAAGTAATTAGAACCCGTGAAGAACCATTAAGGTTCTGCGACGAGAACGTAAGAAATGTTGAATTATAAATTCTGCAGCTTCGACCACCTGAATCAATAACGAGCACAAACCTCATTAATTAAACAGCATTAGGTAACTGATGGGCGGCACGGTGGCTTAGTGGTTTAGCATGTTCTCCTCTCAGCGCTAGGGATTCCCGGTTCGAATCCCCATCTGGGTGGAGTTTGCATGTTCTCCCCGTGTCTGCGTGGGTTTCCTCCGGGTTCTCCGGTTTCCTCCCACAGTCCAAAAACATGGATCAAGTCAATTGAGTTCTCCAAATTGCCCCATATAGAGTGTGTCTGTGTGAGTAAGTGTGCGCCCAGCGATGGATTGGCGTCCTGTCCTGGGTGTATCTGCCCAGCGCCCGAAACGTTCTCCCCTGAATGGGCATGGGGAACCCCCCCACGACCCTAATATTGGATAAGGCGGAAGATAACGGATGGATAGGTAACTGATGTGCAAATGTTTTTTTCACGTGATCTGCGGTGAACCACGTTAATTCGTTATATTTGTAATCACCTGTACAGAGTCCAGCTCCGTGTGCAGGACCGCCCTCCTTCACCTGCTTCACAAAAATGGTGTCCATGGGCTCCAACCGGTTTCGAGGTCGACCTGCAACGGGACAAAACAGTAGCAACAAATTTTAAGCAAAAACCGATGACGACCAACAGAGGGCAGCACTGCATTAGACATGAAGTGAGTTCTGAATGAGGAACGCCTGAGCTGCAGAGACGGAACTTCAGCTTATAACCAAAAGAACACTAACTACAAACAATATGACTTGCAGGGATGCTGAATCCTATCCCAGCAATTAAATACATCTAATCCCAAAGGTTATTTAATAACTGTAATTTGGAAGATTTTTACACATTTCAAGTTATTATAAAACAGGTCAATCCGCTTCTTAATTCTGATTGGCTGAGCCGTTTGTCCAGCCGTGACATCATGAAGAATAACACACACCTCTGAGCACTTCACATTCGTATCAATGTGTGATATACAATACATTATTTTAAATCATAAAATCCAGATTAATACAAACAGCGAGAAGATTTCCGATTATTATAAACCGTGTTCTGTACTTTGGCCACTAGATGACGGTATTTGATTGATAGGAAAGACTATATTCTGTTACTTGATGAACTAGATCACTTTGTGGGGTTCCTCCATACCAAACCCACCCAACGATGCATTTAAGTACTTACGAAAAGGGCCTTCCCCAAACTGTTTGGATGTACTGTTGTCCAGGATAGCACGGCTATGCATTTGATTCCCCGATTAAAACGCTCACCTCCTTCACCCCCAACCCACGAAATGAATAACGAATTTAGAATTTAATTGACACCGACACGCTTTCAAAAGATTCCCCTGAACTTTCAGGTCTCTGCTTTAAATGTAAACGTTAAAAAAATAAATAAAAAAAGGATATATTTACATGGTTTCAGGTCATGTGACCTGATCCAGTCCCTCTTAAAGAATATACAATCATGAAAAACAGAAGGTTCAATAAACTCGCTCGCTCGTGATCCTGACGTCATGTGCCAAAAAACAAATAAGAAATAAATAAATAAAAATAATAATAAAGAAATGAGACACACTCACCTCGATGATCTCCGTCTTCATCCTGCAAACAGAGTAACATCATTAGAACCCGCTCGGCTCTCGCGGCATTCAGAACGCGCGGCTGTGATAACCGACCCGCCAGGTCCAATCAACCCGAGAGTTTACGGGTGATGGCTTTAAACACTGGCGGTAGTCATGCCGCTCCGCCGACGGCTCCTGGAAAAACCCACGGGGAAAACGAAACGTCGGCCTTCCCCCGCGTTCCAAATCCGTTACATACCGCCGTTGACTCTCTTTCCCACTCGGAAGCGGGACGGCGATTCGACACCGAGGCGTCATTCACGGAATTTCTTCTGTTTCGATACTTGGCTATAAATGTTCTAAGCCAGGGTTTCGTTTTTATGTCTCGCCACATTACAGGTTGTTTAAACAGAAGCGTCAAGTGCAGAATGTTTCCCTCTCATCATGCTGACTCAGCTGAGCGGCGTGAAGGAAAACGTGAGTGTTTCGTAAAGCGGGCCGAACCGTAGCGGGTCCAGGTTCAGAAAAACAACTTCAGACTGTCACCCTACAACACAAACATACATCAAAGTAGGCACGGCGGCTTAGTGGTTGGCATGTTCTCCTCTCAGCACTAGGGATTCCCGGGTTTCCTCCGGGTTCTCCGGTTTCCACCCACAGTCCAAAAACATGGATCAAGTCAATTGAGTTCTCCAAATTGCCCCATATAGAGGGTGTATGTGTGAGTGAGTGTGTGCCCAGCGATGGATTGGCGCCCTGTCCTGGGTGTATCTGCCCAGCGCCCGAAACGTTCTCCCCTGGATGGGCATGGGGAACCCCCCCCCCTGCGACCCTAATATAGGATAAAGTGGAAGATAAGGAATGAATGAATGAATATATTCGCGGCACGGTGGCATAGTGGTTTGGCATGTTCTCCTCTCAGCACTAGGGATTCCCGGTTCGAATCCCCATCTGGATGGAGTTTCCATGTTCTCCCCATGTCTGCGTGGGTTTCCTCCGGGTTCTCCGGTTTCCTCCCACAGTCCAAAAACATGGATCAAGTCAATTGAGTTCTCAAAATTGCCCCATATAGAGTGTGTCTGTGTGAGTGAGTGTGTGTCCAGCAATGGATTGGCGCCCTGTCCTGGGTGTATCTGCCCAGCACCCGAAACGTTCTCCCCTGGATGGGCATGGGGAACCCCACCGCGACCCTAATAGAGGATAAAGCGGGAGATGAATGAATGAATGAAGAACTAGGGTTGTTTCAGGTGTCTGACATCAAATCAAATCACGTTTATTTGTCACATGCGCAGTTATAGACGCTTCTCCACAGTAAAATACAAACAGTAACGCAAAAATATATATATTTACAATGTGCAAAGTTAAAAAGAGGAACTATACAATTATGGCAGTGTATGCAAAAACTAAAAACTGTTTTATAACTAAATTTAAAGTGAAAATAGTGCCTCTGTGTGTATCTAATGCAGAGCAGGGTTAAAAAGTTGTTTAAACCTGTTAAACATTAGGAAAGCGTTACCGAGGTGACGGCGAGGCTCGCTCACTAACACAAGACGAACCCACAGCAGGACACCATCACGCCGGTTGAAATGACGACACTTTATTTAGGGTCCTCACGTCCTTACACCCAGCGCACTTTGCCGCCGGTCTAATTTCCCGCCTCGAGCGACCCCTCGTGTCGGAATGCAGTCACCAGCCCACAGTATCTTTTTAAAATGGCGAATGGAACGCACCTTAAAAGTGGAGTGGACGGCCGATTCGGGCGGGTACACGATGAAATGGCGCAGGGTGAAGCCGAAGCCCATCGAGGTGCGTCGCAGGCGCACGGTTTTCAGCCCGGGCCATGAGAGGGCCTCGTCCTCCACGTGGAAAAAGCCGGGTGGAGGTTCATACTGCTCACACACGTCCTGAAAAAAAAGACAAATAAAATTTAAAAATAATAATAAAATAAAAAAAAGATTTTTGTCTATTTTGTCCACACACACACACACACACACACACACACACACACACACAACAAAGTGAGGACACGTGGCCTGAGTGGTGGGCAGCCCTGTACATGGCGAACAATTAGGGGAGCCATTAGAGTTAGGGTGCCTTGCCCAAGTGCACTTCAGTCATAGTATTTGGTGGGACCGGGAATCGAGTCGTGGACCTTCAGGACACAAGGCTGGTTCCTTAACCACAGTCCAGTCCCACGACTGCCCCGTCATATTACAACATACATCGGTGTCTGACCTTCCGGCGTTATCTGCATGCATCCCAACTCCTGATTAATAAACACTTTACAGTGTGCAAAATTACAAACACGTCAGAATAAAGATAACAGAACCGAACAGCCGTCATTTTAAAAATGAGGACATTTCGGAAATTCCGGGAGGTTTAGAGTGCCCCCCCCCCTCCCCCCTCCCTCAGGTGCTGAGACCTGACGCTTCAGCGTGACTCAGTAGCATTTGTTCCAGTCTCACGCTCACGTCGCTCTGTTTACAGAGTATTTATAGACGCGCACCTCCTCGCCGTTCACACCCCCCCCCCCTCGCCCCCGAACGTCATGACAAATCGAACAGCCTCAACGTCTCCGCTCGTTATCTGGAGGAACGTTACACTCGTTCACGATCAGAACCGGAAAGGTCAGGAGGTCACAGAACAAGAACCCCAGTTTGGGGAAGGACCTTTATGGTTCTAGCATGAGGTCCATTAGAGCATGGTGAGGTCTGGAGATCTTTATGGACAACTGGGAACAGTTTGGGGAAGGACCTTTAAAGTTCTAGCATGAGGTCCAGTAGGGCATGGCGAGGTCCTCATGGAACCCTGACCTCAACCCCTGTCCATCATAATATTTGGGATTGTGAGCCAGGTCCTGCGGAAGGCCTTTTCTGTTATCACTGTACACACACACACACACACACACACACACACACACACACACACACACACACACACACACACACCCCGCCCTCGGCGTGTAACAGTCCATGTGGATCAGTGAGGCTGGGCAGTCAGCTGGAAGCTTCTCAGCGTATGTAATCTCCAGTCGGGTTCGACGCGGGGGTGGGGGGGGGGGGCAGGGGGGCAGGAGTGAGATGCCATTGAGATACCAGAGGAGTCTGTCATTCCGACACGGTTTCGAGTCTATTTTGTCTTTCGTGTCCGTCACCGCGGATTAATCTGCCGTCCGCAGAGCGAACCGAACACAACGGAACCTAAACGGAACCCGTACAGATGTTTTCGGCCGTTTCTCGTGGACCGAAGAGAAAGCAAATGGCCTGGGAATGCGAGTCCTGCCCCTTTGGGAAGGTGTGCGAGTGTGTGTGTGTGTGTGTGTGTGTGTGTGTGTGTGTGTGTGTGAAGTCTGCCACCTGTGACGGCGGCTCCCCGGCATGCTGTTTACACAACAGACCATGATGTAGCGCTCATGCAAAGCAGCCCGGCTTCGCCACCTCCCCCACAAAAACACATTACACACATGGACGGCCACGAGCCGTGACGGGTTTCTGCATAAACTCACCGCCACCGAAACGCCAAGCTCCGCGTCTGCTGCCTGATGAATTACACGCCGCCTCCTGCGTCAGAGAGACGTCTTTAAAACTACGCTGGGTCTGATCCTTACAGCACCACCAGCATACTACCACCGGGCTGAGAAGCATCCACCACCTGAATAATACTGCACATTACCTGCACTTCTAAAAACTAAAAACTCCACACAAAAAATAAATAAATAAAAAAATGCAAATCCACTGAAGCACACTCGACAACTGATGTTTCCATTTCTCCGTTGAACCGAAGCGCAAAACAAGGCCAGAAGGTGACGCCCTCCGCAGTTTGTTTACACTCGTGGGAAGGGAAGTCAGGCTGGGGTTAATGATTCAATAGTGGAAGCATTGCATAACAGTATGTGCCAGCACCGCCATCAGATACGAGGTTGAGCAAAAGGTGCCCAATACACACACGCGCACGCGCACGCGCACGCACGCGCGCACACACACACACACACACACACACACACACAGTTATAATGCGTTATTAATGGTCTGTGTCATTACACAGTTATAATGTGTTATTAATGCAGGTTCGAGGTCTGTGTCATTGCACAGTTATAATGTGTTATTAATGCAGGTTCGAGGTCTGTGTCATTACACAGTTATAATGCAGGTTCGAGGTCTGTGTCATTGCACAGTTATAATGTGTTATTAATGCAGGTTCGAGGTCTATGTCATTACACAGTTATAATGCAGGTTCGAGGTCTGTGTCATTACACAGTTATAATGCGTTATTAATGCAGGTTCGAGGTCTATGTCATTACACAGTTATAATGCAGGTTCGAGGTCTGTGTCATTACACAGTTATAATGCGTTATTAATGCAGATTCGAGGTCTGTGTCATTGCACAGTTATAAGGTGTTATTAATGCAGGTTCGAGGTCTGTGTCATTGCACAGTTATAATGTGTTATTAATGCAGGTTTCGAGGTCTGTGTCATTGCACAGTTATAATGTGTTATTAATGCAGGTTCGAGGTCTGTGTCATTGCACAGTTATAATGTGTTATTAATGCAGGTTCGAGGTCTGTGTCATTGCACAGTTATAATGTGTTATTAATGCAGGTTCGAGGTCTGTGTCATTACACAGTTATAATGTGTTATAATACAGGTTCTTAATGAGAAGCCCAGACGTATTCACATGCGAGTCTGATTGTTATTTACGGAGGTTGTTTGGACGTTCCTCAGACGCTTTAAATGATTTAAATGGCCGCTAATTATATATGTTATTTTGACATCTGTGAGAACTGATGTCATAAACATCACGCAGGAAATGGACATGTACAGATACACGGCGCTGAGTCAGCAGGACACGGCCCTCTGAGTGATAAGGGCGGATGTGGGAGTGACGGCCGAGGCCGCGAGGAACCGGCCAAATTCATTTTGGCCGACGGCAAGAAGAAATCCACGGGACAAAAAGATTGGGACAGTGACGGCATCGGTCCAAAGTTTGGCCACGCCTACTTCTGTCTATTTACTCAACCAACCGTATAGATGGACTTTGTAGTTTTATAATTCCAGATTGTAGTTCCGTGTTCTTTGTTGTTGTTAGTCCCCCTGTTGGTTCTCTGTTGGTTCTCAGGAGCGTCACAGAACAGGTATCATTTGGGTGGTGGATTGTTTGTCAGTTCTGCAGTGACACTGATGTGGTGAGGGGGGGTTTAATCCTGCTGGAGTGTCATTTAAACACCTCAGTGACACTGCCGGGATAGGCATAATGCACCAATGGAATAATCCCTGCTCTGTGGTGTTCCTGACCATTGAGTATCTAAACCCTGAAATTTAAAGAGGTTCATCTCAGTAGGTTAATCCCAAGAAGCACGAAGGCCGGTGACGCTCTGACCCCGTTTTTCGGGTGATGCTCGCACAGCGCCCACTGCTGGTCCAGCTACATAATCTGGCCTTTATTTCCAAGCGTGTGACTTGCGACAAGAGCGCAGTGTTCTGACCCCAAAGACATGTTCTTAACCCGCGTGTTGTTTTCGACCGTTAGGAGCAGGAATCCTGGGCATTCTCTCAGGCATCTGACATAACAAGAACCAATTAGGCTCCGTCTACAGAAATGAAAAGATTCCTCTGCTTCGTTTTTTTTTTTTTCTTCTTCCAGACGCCAACGATCACATGACGACAGAGGCGAGTCGGCGGAACGGTAGCCTCGTTATTAAACGGACGGGAATGCTGAGCTCTCAGGATTTTAATAAAGCACGGCCACGTCGGAACAGAACATCCACACAGCGGGTTCAGAAGTTTATGAGCTTTAAACCGCCCGAGCCGCCGATGGACGACGGAAGACGAGGGAGAACACCCCCCCCCCCCCCCAAATTCTTTTTTTAAAAACTAAGTTAAAATCATTAGCAGTTTTGGTTCTGAGATTATAAAAGCAACAACTTTATGTTCCACTTTCATTTACATCCAATTCCAAGCTGACAAGTGTTTCCATGGTTACGCGGCGTTGCCGATCACATCTTTTACCCTCTTCCAGCACCGGCAGGGACATTATCGCAGATCTCTCTGCTGCACTGCATATGATACAATACCTTAAACAGCCAGTAGAGGTCATACTTCTTCATTCATTCATTCATTATCTCCCACTTTATCCTCTATGAGGGTCGCGGTGGGGTTCCCCATGCCCATCCAGGGGAGAACGTCTCGGGCGGCGGGCAGATACACCCAGGACAGGACGCCAATCCATCGCTGGGTACACACTCACTCACACAGACACACTCTATATGGGGCAATTTGGAGAATTCAATTGACTTGATCCCTTTTTTTTCGACTGTGGGAGGAAACTGGAGAACCCGGAGGAAACCCATGCAGACACGGGGAGAACATGGAAACTCCACCCAGAGCCTCGAACCACTAAGCCACCGTGCCGCCCGTCATACTTCTTAACTATTGTTATTAGATTCAATATGAATTACAGCTGCAGTACGAGTCTCCACCTTCTCCCCATGTCCCTCCCGGTTTGCTGGTTTCCTCCCCCCACAGTCCAAAAGCATGGAATCAAGGTGAATTGGCTGCTCTAGATTGCCCCAAATGTTCTGTGTAAGTAAGTGTGTGCCCAGCAATAGATTGGCACCCTGTCTGCCAAGCATCTGAAAGGTTCTCCCCTGGAAGGGCATGGGGAACAGACCCCCCCCCCCCCCATCGTGACCCGGTTCGGCTGTGTTCTATTCCACTAATGAGCATTCAGTGACCTGTTTTTTAGGAAACGAGCTGCAACATTTGGACTAATGAGAAGTTTCAAATCCAGGGACGAGTCAGCAACAAACTGCCCTGTCATCAAAAGACAACAGCAAGCTGCAATTCCCAAGATGTTGTGATAACCAGGACCTTAGCTCTTGGGATTAGAAAGGAAGACTGAGGTAAGCACCTATTAACAGCGGCAGCGGTGGCAGCGGTGGCAGCAGCTGGGTCCCCTCTGCATTAAAACCCTCCTGACGGTTACCATGCCGTTTATTCTCCCATCGCTCGCAACGCGGTGGCATTCATCGGCTTATCTGAATTTATGAGTCAAATCACATTCAAAGGTCACGCGCCTCGATCTTGTTTCTCCAAAAGCCGTGAAACCGCGAAACCCAAGAAAGAGTCGCTACGGATCCGGCTCCAAACAACTGACCGATTTCCATCGCCTTCCTGAAATCTGCAGCTCATCTAATCAGAGACAAGTTTCCCCTCATTATCACTGCCAGCACAGTGAAGCCCATGCATTATCTCAGAGGGGGGAACACACACACACACACACACACACACACACACACACACACACAGCACGGGTGGAAAGATGAGGGAGGGAGCGTTGTGCTCAGAAAACCGCACCTCCTATAAATAGACGACCTTCACCCCGTGACGACTGCGTTAAGGGTTTTCCACACAGAGGTCCCCCCCGCTCAGCAGCTGCGTCCAACGCCGAGGACAACCTCCGACTGTCGAACCGGGAACCACCACTTAGCACAAAGCAACAGGCTCCCAAAGACCATAACAATGCAATAAAAGCGACATGTAACCGTTTACTCTTAAAAAAAATAAAATAAATAAAATAATTAAAAAAACACATATTTTTTATATGGATATGTTCTGTTTTGTTGTATATATGGGGTTCGTGTTAATATTCGGGGTAGAAATGGATGATCGCTATAAATATTGGATTAACATGATGTTTTTGTATTGCACTTGTTGAATCATCAATAAAAATATGTGGAGAAGGGAAAAAAAAAAAAAAACACAGCCTCAAAGTCGAAATGATAATCAGATTAGAGCATCACGAGCATTAATCTGTAGCTGCTCATTCTGTTTCTGCAGCTTCGCATTTATTCCCCCGCATTAAATTCTGCCTTCTGCACCGTGACTGCTTAGGCATAGCTGTCCTTGTGCTGGGATAGGCTGAGGGCAGAGTGTGAAAACAGGTGGTATCCAAGTTCCCGTCGCAAAAAGGCAAAATTATTTGACAAAAAAGGCAATAATGTGTTTTTATCTGCAGCAAAACCCAAATTTAACCCTTTATGGAGAGCAAGAAGGTGGGGGGGGGGGTGGAGATCACTGACAGAGGGGTATCGGTGCATCCCAAAACCAAAGACGAGAATCCCATAATAAAGTGACATCCTGCACTGTGGTACAGCCAAACTAGAAAAACAAGGCCTTCCCCAAACTATTTCCAGAAATAAAATGCATTATTATTATTATATTGGGGCGGCACGGTGGCTTAGTGGTTTAGCATGTTCTCCTCTCAGCGCTAGGGATTCCCGGTTCGAATCCCCATCTGGGTGGAGTTTCCATGTTCTCCCCGTGTCCGCGTGGGTTTCCTCCAGGTTCTCCGGTTTCCTCCCACAGTCCAAAAACATGGATCAAGTCAAGTGAGTTCTCCAAATTGCCCCATGAGAGTGTGTGTGTGTGTGAGTGAGTGTGTGCCCAGCAATAGGTTGGCATCCTGTCCTGGGTGTATCTGCCCAGCGCCCGAGACGTTCTCCCCAGGATGGGCATGGGGAACCCCCCCCCCCCGCGACCCTAATATAGGATAAAGCGGGAGATAATGAATGAATGAATGAATTATTATATTGATGGTCAGGGGTTCGATTTAATAAACCAGTGGCAATGCCATAGAATTATGAATGGCGCTGTCCCTCAACGTTTATGTCCATACAACGTTTATGTCCTCCAAAAGTTCACTCAGTTGGAGTTAGACGAGGTTGAGGTCAGATTCAACAACAGATCCACCCCACCACGTCGTGATGGACCCACGCTGGAGACATACAGCCGTCCAAAAGGCGTGATTTTATACGCTCGAGACAGCAGAACCAAATAAAACCACTGAATTAAAGACGTAAGAAGCAAGACGAGCGTACAGAGACGTTGGTGGATATAAACGCCTCCACTGAGGAGCGCTGTACTGAATACTGAGTGGGTTCTGAATGTTTGGGTGTTGTTAGGGTCGATGAGGAAGCGTGCCCGGGAATTTCCTTTAAAGAACTTCCTCTACGATTTCCTTTCTTCTCCGCTCCGGCTCACCGATTCCATTGATTTTAATTTCTCCGACTCGGACACCCCGGGCCCCGCCCGTACAAATAAGAGACGGTTCGCTCCGTGAAACCCACGAGCATGTCCACAATCGGCTATGTAACATCCCATAATATTTATATCTTAACATTAAGGTCTATTTTTTGGGTTTGGGGGGTCATTATTTACATCAGTGGCATTGGGCAGACGTTCACCAAGAGGCCCAGCAACAAAGTAAAGACTAAAACACCAGCCGTTCGCCTACACCCACCCCTTGTGCCAACCCCGGGAGGGAGGCCCGTCACCTGGTACCTCTACCGGGAGGTAAAGGGATTCAGATTCCTAACAGTCAAATACCTAAAAGAAAACTTGTGCAGTGGTTAGCATGTTCTCCTCTCGAATCCAGGTTCGAATCCAGGGACGCACAGCAGAAACACATACACAGAGGAAAACCAGGTTCTGATGATCGTTATTCACCGAACCTGATGGAGATGATCAGCACCATATATGGGCATATATGGGACAGCACCGTCACCCTGTACAACAGGGGTGCTCAATACGTCCGGTGTCCGGTCGATTGCGATGGAGATTTGAGGGGAAAAAAAGCGTTTATAACGTTTCAGCGCTTTTTTAACAGCACAGTATCTGAAGCGCTTATACACACACATTCACACACAATGTGATTCATTCTGAATCGCCATCTCTATCTCTGCCACCCCCCCCCCCAGTCTCTCTCGCTGTTCCCAAAACCGGCACCTGGCCACGCCCCCGTGCCTAAATCCAAAGCACAGCCTCGAGAATCATCTACATTAGATTCCCTTTTATGTCTTTACACTTTGTTTCACTGACAAGACGAGTGAAGGACTCTGCTCCAAAAGAACTAAAATGTTCCGCTTTAATTTAGAGTGGGTGGAGTTTTCATGTTCTCCCAGTGTCCACGTGGTTTTCCTCCGGGTTCTCCGGTTTCTTCCCACAGTCCGAAAACATGGATCAAGGTCAATTGAGTTCTTCAAATTGCCCCATATAGAGTGTGAGTGAGTGTGTGCCCAGCGATAGATTGGCGCCACCCCCCCCCCTGTGACCCTAATAGAGGATAAAGCGGAAGATAATGGATGGATGGATGTTCTGTTTGGGGAAATGCAGGTTACAGTGATTGTTTTACATTTGTTTGTATACTGTGTGTTTAACTAAAATCAGGATTTCTCCGTGCAATTCTCTGGAATGTGTTTAATAAAAGAGCAATTCTAACAGATCGGACAATACTAACATTGTGTGTAAACAGGTTTCAATATAAAAGCCTAAAAAATTGAGATTGACCCCGGTTGATCCAATGGAAAAGTAGATCTCGGGCCAGAAAAGTGTGGGCACCCCTGCTGTACAAAGACGAACACAAAACGTCCTCAATGTTGTAGAACCGCGCGGTGCTCCGCGACGGGAACAGAGGGGTTAAAGAGCAGCAGCCAAGTGCCCATCACGGCCAAAACACGCCTCCCTCTTCCGCGGAATCCTAGCGAAGGCCGCATCGTATTACAACTGTTTAAAGTTTAAATGCGGGCACGGACGCCGAATCAACAGATCGACAGGTCCACCTCCAGAGATAAGGCTGCACTTGTTTGTTGTATTGCGTGTCCCTTTGTGCGATGGTGTGACTTGCGCCTTTATCAGCGGCGCTCGCTGTACACACGTACATACAGGACACGATGCCCACATCGGGAACTCGCGTTGTACCCGCTGACGTCCCGTACGAGCGCGAGAACGGACTCGGGGCAGCCGAGCTGTTCCTACAACGATGCAAAACAACTCCAGGCATTTCATACGATAACGACGCATCGTTTTTCCGCCTCTGCTCGCGGTTTAGTCACTAGACGGAAATGTGTACAGTTCACCCAGATCCAACAACCAACGAGTCCACGAATCCGCCAGCCGACATCGCCCTCGCACGTCTGACTCGGCCAGACCCCACGGAAACACACGGCTGTACCTCATCGTCCTCGTTCCTCCGACTCGTTGCCATCATTCATCCACTCCGGGCCACATCTATGTAAACGTCAAAACGCTCCAGCCGATCAGACCGTCGAGTAGATCTCCATCCTGCCTCGGCTCCCTGATCCCAGGGCTGAAAAGATCTGCAAGAAATAAATAGATAAATAAATACATTTTTTAAATGCCGTGTGCAAAAGCATCCCATAGTGCCCTTTACATCCCACACGAATGATCAGGACTCCCCACAAAGTCGGCGTGATTAAAATGAAGGACGATTCTCAACACTGCAGTGACCGTGACACGACGTGGCGGTGGTGTGTTGCTGATCCTTCATCAGTGATCGCAGGATGCTGCCGACGGGACGATGGTGACTGGACTATTCAAGGTCCGGTCCATCCATACGAGTGCAACACATACCTCCACCACCAACACACCGCCGAGAACCACCCAACACCCAAATAACACCTTCTCTGTGATGGGGACCAATGAAGGATGTAAAGAAACAGATATGGACTACAGTCTGTGATTGAAGAACTACAAAGTCCATCTGTACGGTCAATCAGAGCGATGTGAAGAAACAAGTGGTCGGACTTAATTTAGGGTCCAGTGCATGTTAGATTAAAACAAAAGTATGCATAATGCTGAACAAAGCACATTACATTAAAGGCTGTAAGGTGTTGTTTTAGTTCTGTTTGTTTCTGTGTGTGTTCATGTTTACGGGGTCTCGTGTGAAGGGGGAGGGAACCCTGTTAAAGTGCTGTGTAAACGACTCGGGGCCGAGACATTTCCGGGAAAGTAATTAAAAGCCATGAGTGAGAAAAGGGGCAAATGCACCGTGTACAATCACACACCTGCTAAAATCACACTTCAAAACATTCACCAGATCCTATGGACCGCAAAATATACCATACTATACATATATATATATATATATATATATATACATACATACATACATACATATATATATATATATATATATACACACATACATACATACATACATATATATATATATATATATATATATATATATATATATATATATATATATATATATATATATATATATAAACTCCTGAACTGTATGAACTGAACCCTTGAAACCTGTGCGTATCAATTTATTTAAAATAAATAGAATTACACACACGCATACTAAATGGGGCAATTTAGAGCATTCAATTCACCTTAAAAAAAAATCCACGTTTTTGGAACGTGGAAGAAAACCGGAGAACCCAGAGGAACCCCACGCGGACACAAGGAGAACATGAAAACTCCACAAAGATAGATCGGGAAAGATTGATCAGCGCTAGGGAATCCCGGTTCGAATCCCAATCTGGGTGGAGTTTCCAAGTCCTCCCTGTGTCCGCGTGGGTTTCCGCCGGGTTCTCCGGTTTCCTCCCACAGTCCAAAAAACATGGATCAAGGTCAATTGAATTCTCCAAATTGCCCCATATAGAGTGTCTGTGTGCGCGAGTGTGTGCCCAGTGATGGATTGGCGCCCTGTCCTGGGTGAATCTGCCCAGCGCCCGAGAGGTTCTCGCCTGGATGGGCATGGGGAACCCCCCAAAAGCATTAATGAAAGAAACAAGTAAAAAGCAACATAACGCATAATAACTCGTGTCACTATAACGAAAGCCTTTTCCAAATGGAACTTAATCGCTGATAGTGTAATTTAATTTAACTCGACTTCATAGAGGTTGTGACGTCAGAATTCGTTTGAGTTCTGAGGTGCCACATGGCTTGGTGGGAATCCCTGCTGATCTCGGGATGCCGCCTCAGCAACGGCAGGCACTTTAAAAAAGAACAAAATAACGCCTTGAAAGTCACATTTATAATAAATCACGGTTCTGCGAAGTTAAACAGTCATTTGCCGCGAACCCAAATTAACAGGAGGCAACGTTTCTCAGAGAGTCAGAGTAATCATTAACAGTCGAGCCGTTACTCTGCCTCAGGAAAAAAAGAAACGCTGCAAACAAAAAAAAACACTCCAGACTGCAAACTACGGCCCCGAATTCCCGTCTGAACGACGTTCAAACTACGATGTCGCTTAAAAACAACAAAGTTGACGAAATGAGAAAAAGTTTTGTCTCTTGACGGGTTCTTTTTTTCCCTTTCTCCAACACCCGCGTTCCAAATTGCCTCCATTCGCCCTTGATGAGTTCCCTCGACGTGAGCGGCGGGATAATGGCCTTCGCGCCCTACCTAGTGCACTTGGTTTTCCAAAGCGACGCGTTTGGGACACCGCCGGCTCCTCGGTCGTGAATAGAAAAACTAGTTTTCTCTCGGTTTGGCTCCCGTTGGAACTTTGATGGAAACTGAAACGTTGTTCTTTCGACGCCGTGCAGGTTTTTTTTTGTTTGTTTTTTGTTTTTTTGTGGAGGAACCCGTGAGGGAACGCGGAGCGAAAACTAAGAACCGCAGACGGCGGAGGGACGAGCGGGTATTGTGGTCGCGAGCCCTGCGCTAAAGCTAAAGCTACGTTAGCGTCGGACCTACCTGTCGGGAAGGCAGCCGCCGCAGAGCGAACGCCGCCACAAAAACCCATTGGAAGCGAGATCAAAGTCCTCGGGCCGCCGCGTCACGAGCGCAGGGGGCTCATCCCGTCCGGTTTGCCGTGAAAGGGGGGGGGGGGAGAACCCGAAAACGGGGGGCTTTTTCTTTTTAATAATAAAAAAAAAGTTTCGTCTCGCGCTCGGGGGGTCCGGCCGCCAACTCCGCGCGGAACAATGTTGGAATTGTGCTCGAACACCGCGAACTGGGAGCCGACTCGCCGAACGTGTCGATTCGCCGACTCCTGCACGGCAAGTGCCACGGGGAGTCGACTCGAGCGCGCGGAATGGAATTCGACTCCCCGAGTGGCTGGCGCGAGGCAGGTGGAACGTGCGCTGTCCACGCGATGCGGGATTCACATTCAGGACGAAAATATTTCACGCATTTTGTTTTGTTTTGTTTTTTTTTTTCTCTCACCCACGCCGAACAAAAAAGTGTATCGATGACACACGACGCGCAATGTGTTTTAATAAAAAAAAACGTATTAGGGCGGCACGGTGGCTTAGTGGTTTAGCACGTTCTCCTCTCGGCGCTGGGGATCCAGGTTCAAATCCCAATCTGGGTGGAGTTTGCATGTTCTCCCTGTGTCCACGTGGGTTTTCTCTAGGTTCTCCGGTTTCCTCCCACAGTCCAAAAAGTTGATTCCAGGTGAATTAAATGCTCTATGTTATCCCTATATAGTGTGTGTGTGAGTGAGTGTTTGTCAAGCGATATATTGGTGCCCTGTCCTGGGTGTCTCTGCCCAGCGCCCAAAACGTTCTCCCCTGGGTGGACATTTGGACCGCAACCCTTATAGGAATAAGTGTCAAACCATGGGCCATGAACTCAAAGCCCACATCAGGTCGCGGGCTTTACATTTATATATTTATACATAGACATTTATTGAACACACTAAAAGAAAATATTTTTTGAACATGAACAGGAATAAAACTAGACAGGAATATTAAACTTTATAGAACTTAAAATACTTTGCTCTGTATGAAAATATCTCTTGTCAAAATTATAAAAGTTACAACTTTAAACACGCTGCAAAAAAAAAACATGAAAAAATGAAATAAAAACGATGCTTTCCACAAAAGTAAAAATAACTCCAAAACATTCAGTTTCATTTAAAGACCTCAGTGACACTGCTGGGATAGGAATAATGCACCCACCAAGTAACCCCTGCTCTGTGGTGAGACTAATGTGGTCCTGACCAAATACACAGTACTGCAGTCCACAAATAGAATTGTTGAACTACAAAGTCCATCTTTACAGAAAGTGGAACTGAGAACATGAAAAGTTAAAATAATAAACCATAATAACGCTTCTTTTCTATTGGTTTATTAGTATAATAAACTAATAAAACACACACACACACACACACACATATATATATATATATAAAAAGAGAGAGAGGTGGCACGGTGGCTTAGTGTTTGGCACGTTCGCCTCTCAGCGCTAGGGATTCCCGGTTCGAATCCCCATCTGGGTGGAGTTTCCATGTTCTCCCCGTGTCTGCGTGGGTTTCCTCCGGGTTCTCCGGTTTCCTCCCACAGTCCAAAAACATGGATCAAGTCAATTGAATTCTCAAAATTGCCCCATATAGAGTGTGTTTGTGTGAGTGAGTGTGTGCCCTGGATTGGCGCCCTGTCCTGGGTCTATCTGCCCAGCGCCTGAGACGTTCTCCCCTGGATGGGCATGGGGAACCCCACCGCGACCGAGAGGATAAAGCGGGAGATAATGAATGAATGATATATATATATATATATATATATATATATATATATATATATATATATATATATATATATAATAAATATCAATAATATGTAATCTTTGTTACAAAAATTCTCATTATAGCTCACACAGAGCAAATGTAAACTAAAAACACAAATACAATTGATTTATCCTCAAAACCGTGTTTTATGTTAAAACCGTAAAGTATCTTAAATAGTCTAGTTTTCTAATTACATTATCATTAAACTTATTTTATTTAGTTCGTTCTATTAAACTGGCGTAAACATTTGCAGGGAATCGACTCCTGAGTCGTGCAATCAGCCCATGCCGAGTCCCTACTCCGTATAGGAGTCGATTCCAGGAGTTTAGTAATCTAACCGCCGCAGCCATAGGGCGCCCGCAGGGAACCAGAGGGGGCGCTGCACCAATCACACGGCAGTAAATACGGCGTGGTTTTGAGTTCCAGCCAATGGGAAGCGAGGTGACCGCCAGCCGTCTCCCGCCGCGTTAATTCGGTCTGTAACGCAGTGCCGTGTGCAAACGATTCACAACGTTAATTAAAAAGCATCTATTAACGCGAAAACGTCACCACGTACACGTCATGACCCGACACGTGGTTTTCCTTGTAAACAAAACAATCACAATGAAAACAAAAACTAAAAAAAGTGAATATGAACAGGGCAGCACGGTGTCTTAGTGGTTTAGCATGTTCTCCTCTCAGCGCTAGGGGTTCCCGGTTCGAATCCCAATCTGGGTGGAGTTTCCATGTTCTCCCCGTGTCGGCGTGGGTTTCCTCCGGGTTCTCCGCTTTCTTCCCACAGTCCAAAAACATGGATCAAGACAATTGACTTCTCCAAATTGCCCCATATAGAGTGTGTTTGTGTGTGTGTCTGTGTGCCCAGCGATGGATTGGTGTCCTGTCCTGGGTGTATCTGCCCGGCGTCCGAAACGTTCTCCCCTGGATGGGCATGGAGAACCCCCCCCCCCCCCCGCGACCCTAATATAGGATAAAAGTGGAAGATAATGAATGAATGAATGAATGAATATGAACAGGGCGGTACGGTGGCTTAGTGGTTTGGCATGTTCTCCCTTCAGCGCTAGGGATTCCCGGTTCGAATCCCAATCTGGGTGGAGTTCCCATGTTCTCCCCTTGTCCACGTGGGTTTCCGCCGGGTTCCTCCCACAGTCCAAAAACATGGATCAAGTCAATTGAGTTCTCCAAATTGCCCCATATAGAGTGTGTCTGTGTGAGTGAGTGTGTGCCCAGCGATAGGTTGGCGCCATTACCTGGGTGTATCTGCCCAGAGCCCGAAACGTTCTCCCCTGGATGGGCATGGTGAACCCCCCCCGTCCTGTATGAACAGGACGGTATGGTGGCTTAGTGGTTTAGCATGTTCTCAGGACAGGATGGATGGGCATGGGGAACCCCACCGCGACCCTAGTAGAGGACAAAGCGGAAGATAATGAATGTATGGATGGACATTTTAAATATATATAAGAACATTAGAACCTAAAAGTGGACGAAATACAAAAAAAACAACGACACAGTAAAATATGTATAAAGTTTTATAATCTAACAGATTATTAATAGACTTAAAACCTGTAAAGTTTTATATTAAAATATTAAGTCAAGAAGAGACGAGCTGATGGTGGAATGCAGGGGTGCATACACACACTGTGCTCAGGGGAGACTTAAAAACTAATTTTGCTCGTGTTAAATGTCTTCCCCGTCGTCTCGGTGGGTGTCTTGATGTTTATCTCCAGATCGTCTGAATATGAAGCTTTAGAGGTTGTCCGTGGGGGATTTATTGGTCTAGAATGTCATATAACTGGCACGGAGACCAAATTGGCAGGCATGATTGGCATGCAGCTATGAGCGGCACGGAGCACAGCCGGGAGGCCGATCTCAATCTGAGCCGATTGATGTATTTTCAGACGCATTTTTCCACCCCGTCCTCTGAATCCAGAGCTCGGTGGTGCAGACGGCTGCGAGAGCCGTGGAGTCCGGAAGAAATGAGGTCTCACCGGTGCAATTACCTCAGATACAGCAGTGATGCTGGAGCTTGTGGACTATGGACTACAACTCGCATCTGTAGAACTACAAAGTCCATCTGTAGGGTGGGTGGAACTAATAAAATGGACATTGCAAGTGGTACGGGCATCGCAATCCTGTGCTTGGGATGGGTGGCGCGGCAGCGTAGCGGTCAGCACGTCTGACTATCAGCGCTGGCGATTCAGGTTCGAATCCCGATCTGGGTGGAGTTTCCATGTTCTTCCCACAGGTCCAAAAAATAGATTCAGGGTAATTTGAATGCTCTAAATTGCCCCATATATAGAGTATGTGTAAGTGTGTGCCCAATGATGGATTGGCGCCCTGTCCTGGGTTTATATACTAGGGACCAGGTCACGGGAATGGGGGTTCCTCATGGCCATCCAAGGGAGAACGTTTTGGGCGCTGGGCAGATAAACCCAGGACAGGGCGCCAATCCATCGCTGGGCACACACTCACTCACTCACACTACATTAAGGCATTAAATTGAATCAAAGCAGCCAATTCACCTTAAATCCATGTTTTTGGACTGTGGGACGAAACCCACATGGCCACAGGGAGAACATGCAAACTCCACCCAGATTGGGATTCGGACCTGGATCCCAACGCCGAGAGGCGAACATGCCGACCACTAATCCACCGAGCCGCCCCCGAATCCGAAATCCAAAAACCCTTACACAGTAAGATACACAGTGCACTGCTAAGTGTTATTTATTTCCAGCCAATTAATAATAACGAGGATTAAATTCAGCCAAGCAGAAACCGAGTTGGCGAGGGCGTGTCCTCGTGTGCCGACGGCAGCGGGCAGGAAAGTGTTTCATAAATAGTCATCAGTGCGACGACCTATTAAAAGAGGTTTCAGATGTTCTCCCTCGACTCGGTTCCATTGTAATATCGAACGTGCTGCTCCAACTTTAACTCCGCCGCATTCCTCTCATCCTCCATGTGCTCTTTCTCCACACAGCAGCTGTTTGGCCAGATTAGCAGTGTCACAAGGCACTGCCGGTTCAAAGCGGGGTCGGCATGCAGCTGGCAGTGGCCGTGGAATGTGTGTGTGTGTGTGTGTGTGTGTGTGTGTGTGTGTGTGCGCCCACAACATTCGTCTTTCGAATAAAGCATCCTTCACTGTTACTAAATCTGTGTACAATGCGAATTCTACGAGCTGAGACCGACTCAGACCTCAGAGTTGACTCGGTGCCTCATTCACGATTAGAAAACGGGCCGATCCGCTCCTTAAATCCGATTGGCCGGCCCGTTTGTCCGGCCGTGACATTATTAACAATAACACACACCTCTCAGGGCTTCACATTCGTGGCATACATTATATTAAATCCGAAAATACAGATTAATATAAATGGCAAGCGGGCGGCACGGTGGTTTAGTGGTTTAGCACGTTCTCCTCTCAGCGCTAGGGATTCCCGGTTCGAATCCCAATCTGGGTGGAGTTTCCATGTTCTCCCCGTGTCCGCGTGGGTTTCCTCCGGGTTCTCCGGTTTCCTCCCACAGTCCAAAAACATGGATCGAGTCAATTGAGTTCTCCAAATTTCTCCCTATAGAGTGTGTCTGTGCGAGTGAGTGTGTGCCCAGCGATGGATTGGCGTCCTGTCCTGGGTGTATCTGCCCAGCGCCCGAGACGTTCTCCCCTGGATGGGCATGTGGAACCCCCCCGCGACCCTAATAGAGGATAAAGCGGAAGATAATGAATGGATGAATAAACGGCAAGCCGATTACAGAATTTTGTCATTTCTGAAAGTCTGTAATTTGGCCACTAGATGGCAGTGATCGATCGTTAGAGAAGCCGGAATCCTGTTACTCAGTGATCAGTTCAAGCCGGACTAGATTACGTCATGGAAGACCTGTTTATTAATGAGTTTGCTTCCAGTAAACGCATTTCTGAATCAAACCTCGTTTTTTTTATTATTATAGTGAGTTTGTAAGCGTTTTATAAAGTAATAAGACACTCGAGGTTGGTGATTAATTCACAATAATGCCACGCCCTCTCGTACCTATTGCTTCATTATAAAACAGGTAGCTCCAGTTCTCAAATCTGATTGGCTGAGCCGTTTGTCCAGTCGTGACATCATGAACAAATCGCACACCTCTCTGAGCGCTTTACATTCGTATCAATGCGTGATATTCATTCATTCATTCATTATCTCCCGCTTTATCCTCTATTAGGGTCGTGGGGGGGGGTTCCCCAATCCCATCCAGGGGAGAACCTCTCAGGCGCTGGGAAGATACACCCAGGACAGGATGCCAACCTATCGCTGGGCACACACTCACTCACACAGACACACTCTACATGGGGCAATTTGGAGAACTCAATTCACCTTGATCCATGTTTTTGGACTGTGAGAGGAAACCGGAGAACCCGGAGGAAACCCACACGGACACGGGGAGAACATGGAAACTCCACCCGGATGGGGATTCGAACCGGGAATCCCTAGCGCTGAGAGGAGAACATGCTAAACCACTAAGCCACCGTGCCCGATGCGTGATATACAATACATTATTTTACATCATGAATCCAGATTAATATAAACAGCGAGTACAGGTACAAATCAGGTCGCAGCCAACGAGGAACCTTTTTAACAACAATTCTGATTCCCAATGGCTTTACGTTTATAATAAAAAAATAATTCCCCCCCAAACTGGCCCTGCCAGCGTCCACCCCACAGTGGAGCAACGATGAGAGAGTTCCCGAGAGCCGAACAGGATTACAGGAAAATAATAAATCGGATGGCTGACGTCACTTTGGCTTTTCTACCTGCGCTCTGAATGCCAAACAAAACGTCTTTGAAAGGAGGCAGTTCTCAGAGAACCTCCCAGCGGACCCTTCCTTTCAAACGAGCCCGAGAGCCGACCGTTCGCTCCGGGAGCTCCTGCAGTAGCTCCTTTTCCTCGGCCAATATGGTGCGAACCTGAAAAGGGAGCGTTCTGAAAGGCGCCTGGGGCCCGGACAAATGCCCCTTTCATTCGGCGCGGACAGAAGTGGCCACCTGTTCGGAAGATTTTGCGGCTTTTGTGTGGAAGCCGCCCCGACCTGGGACTCTCTCAACGTCTCTGAGAGCAGGAAGCTGGGAGTTCGGGTGGGAACGGGGGGGGGGGGGGGGGGGGGACCGACGGCTGGCAGCTGGAAAAACTGACACGGTTTCCGTCCTCCTGGTCAATTTTATCGTCAGAGGACTGGACGATATTTATATTCGTATTTATGACATCGTGGAGCTTCACGTGTCAATGTTGGGTTTTTTTTTTTTTTTTTTTGGGGGGGGGGGGGGATGTGGCAGCTCAGTGGTTAAGGTTTTGGGCTTACAATCGGTGTGGGTCCTTGAGTAAGGCCCTTAACCCTCATTGCTCCAGGGGTTCTGTATGTAACCCTGTGTTCTGACCCCCAAAAAAACTAGTATTTAATTTTATATACTCCATCCATCCATCCATCATCTTCCGCTTTATCCTCTATAAGGGTCGTGGGGGGGGGGGTTCCCCATGCCCATCCAGGGGAGAACGTCTCGGGCGCTGGGCAGATACACCCAGGACAGGACGCCAATCCATCGCTGGGCACACACTCACTCACACAGACACACTCTATATGGGGCAATTTGGAGAACTCAATTGACTTGATCCATGTTTTTGGACTGTGGGAGGAAACCGGAGAACCCGGAGGAACCCCACGTGGACACGGGGAGGACATGGAAACTCCACCCAGATGGGGATTCGAACCGGGAATCCCCAGCGCTGAGAGGAGAACATGCCAACCACCGTGCCGCCCTATTTTATATACTATATTATTAAAATTATGTTGGGATAATTGTAAGTCGCTTTGGATAATAACGTCTGCTAAATAACCCAATTTAATTTAAATTAATTAATTAAATAATGCCCCGCCCTGTCCTGGGTGTATCTGCCCAGCGCCCGAGACGTTCTCCCCTGGATGGGCATGGGGAACCCCCCCCCCCTCCCCGCGAGCCTAATAGAGGATAAAGCGGGAGATAATGAATGAATGATAATTAAATAATTTTTTTTAAAGCACTTCAGAAAAGCAAACACGGCAAACCGGTCACTCTGAACTCACTTCCCATCGTCCTGCTTTTCTTCTCGGACGGCAGACGGTCCTTCTGTTCAAACGCGAGAGTCATGTATCAGATGTGTGTGAACGAGCCTCTGTGATTCACACTGCCAACGGCTCGGCCACGCCGGCCCGCTTCCATTAACCTGGAATTTACCAGGTCACTTAGCACAGCTAAAGCAAAACCAAAGCGAGTCCAGATGGTGGCGCCATCTCTGCAAAAGTACCCGACACGCCCCACGTACAGCCCCAGTGGCGTAGCAACCGCACTTTCAGAATCAGAATACAGAATTCCCCTTTTCTTTGGCAACCGCGCACGTCCACCACCCTGCACACGCACATCCACCACCCTGCACGCGCACGTCCACCACCCTGCACACACACATCCACCACCCTGCGCGCCCACATCCACCACCCTGCACACACACATCCACCACCCTGCACACACACATCCACCACCCTGCACACGCACATCCACCACCCTGCACACGCACGTCCACCACCCTGCACACACACATCCACCACCCTGCACACACACATCCACCACCCTGCACGCGCACCACCACCCTGCACACACACATCCACCACCCTGCACACACACATCCACCACCCTGCACACGCACATCCACCACCCTGCACACGCACGTCCACCACCCTGCACACACACATCCACCACCCTGCACACACACATCCACCACCCTGCACGCGCACCACCACCCTGCACACACACATCCACCACCCTGCACGCACACATTCACCACCCTGCACACACACATCCACCACCCTGCACACACACATCCACCACCCTGCACGCGCACCACCACCCTGCACACACACATCCACCACCCTGCACACACACATCCACCACCCTGCACGCACACATCCACCACCCTGCACACGCACATCCACCACCCTGCACACGCACATCCACCACCCTGCACACACACATCCACCACCCTGCACACGCACATCCACCACCCTGCACACACACATCCACCACCCTGCACACACACATCCACCACCCTGCACACACACATCCACCACCCTGCACACACACATCCACCACCCTGCACACACACATCCACCACCCTGCACACACACATCCACCACCCTGCACGCCCACGTCCACCACCCTGCACACACACATCCACCACCCTGCACACACACATCCACCACCCTGCACGCGCACCACCACCCTGCACACACATCCACCACCCTGCACGCGCACCACCACCCTGCACACACACATCCACCACCCTGCACGCACACATCCACCACCCTGCACACACACATCCACCACCCTGCACACGCACATCCACCACCCTGCACGCGCACCACCACCCTGCACACGCACATCCACCACCCTGCACGCGCACCACCACCCTGCACACACACATCCACCACCCTGCACGCGCACCACCACCCTGCACACACACATCCACCACCCTGCACACACACATCCACCACCCTGCACACGCACATCCACCACCCTGCACACGCACATCCACCACCCTGCACACGCACATCCACCACCCTGCACACGCACATCCACCACCCTGCACGACTACTGATGTTGCACACCTCACTGATCTCCATCCATCCATTATCTCCCGCTTTATCCTCTACTAGGGTCGCGGGGAGGGGGGGGTTCCCCATGCCCATCCAGGGGAGAACATTTAGGGTTCTGGGCAGATACACCCAGGACAGGGCGCCAATCCATCGCTGGGCACACACTCACTCACACAGACACACTCTATATGGGGCAATTTGGAGAACTCAATTGACCTGGATCAATGTCTTTGGACTGTGGGAGGAAACCGGAGAACCCGGAGGAAACCCACGCCGACACGGGGAGAACATGGGGATTCGAACAGGGAATCCCTAGCGCTGAGAGGAGAACATGCTAAACCACTAAGCCACCGTGCCGCCCTACCTCACTGATATAGTTTTCCCAATTTTTTTAAATAGACACCTGATCACTGCCCACTTCTGTACATGGGTGTCCTGCACTTCTGATGCCCCCCCCCCCCCCCCCCCATCCCCACACTGATTTATGTTTTTACATTTACATTTAGTCGTTCAGCAGACGCTTTTATCCAAAGCGACTTACAAATGAGAACACCACAAGTCAGAAGTTCTGCAGAAAACCATTCATTCATTTATTATCTACCGCTTTATCCTCTATTAGGGTCGCGGGGGGATTCCCCATGCCCATCCAGGGGAGAACGTTTCGGGCACTGGGCAGATACACCAGGACATGAGCGATGGAGGGACATGAGTGATGGAGTGACCTGAGTGATGGAGGGACATGAGTGACGGAGTGACCTGAGTGATGGAGTGACACGAGTGATGGAGGGACGTGAGCGATGGAGGGACATGAGCGATGGAGTGACATGAGTGATGGAGTGACCTGAGTGATGGAGTGACCTGAGTGATGGAGTGACCTGAGTGAAGTGATATGAGCGATGGAAGGACATGAGTGATGGAGTGACCTGAGTGATGGAGGGACATGAGTGATGGAGTGACGAGTGATGGAGGGACATGAGTGATGGAGGGACCTGAGTGATGGAGTGACATGAGTGATGGAGTGACGAGTGATGGAGTGACCTGAGTGATGGAGTGACATGAGTGATGGAGGGACCTGAGTGATGGAGTGACATGAGTGATGGAGTGACCTGAGTGATGGAGTGACATGAGTGATGGAGTGACCTGAGTGATGGAGTGACCTGAGTGATGGAGTGACCTGAGTGATGGAGTGACCTGAGTGAAGTGATATGAGCGATGGAAGGACATGAGTGATGGAGTGACCTGAGTGATGGAGTGACGAGTGATGGAGGGACATGAGTGATGAAGTGACATGAGTGATGGAGTGACGAGTGATGGAGTGACCTGAGTGATGGAGTGACATGAGTGATGGAGGGACGTGAGCGATGGAGGGACATGAGCGATGGAGTGACATGAGTGATGGAGTGACCTGAGTGATGGAGTGACCTGAGTGATGGAGTGACCTGAGTGAAGTGATATGAGCGATGGAAGGACATGAGTGATGGAGTGACCTGAGTGATGGAGGGACATGAGTGATGGAGTGACGAGTGATGGAGGGACATGAGTGATGAAGTGACCTGAGTGATGGAGTGACATGAGTGATGGAGTGACATGAGTGATGGAGTGACGAGTGATGGAGTGACCTGAGTGATGGAGTGACCTGAGTGATGGAGTGACATGAGTGATGGAGGGACCTGAGTGATGGAGTGACCTGAGTGATGGAGGGACCTGAGTGATGGAGGGACCTGAGTGATGGAGTGACCTGAGTGACATGAGTGATGGAGTGACCTGAGTGATGGAGTGACATGAGTGATGGAGGGACATGAGTGATGGAGTAACATGAGTGATGGAGTGACATGAGTGATGGAGTGACATGAGTGATGGAGGGACCTGAGTGATGGAGTGACCTGAGTGATGGAGTAACATGAGTGATGGAGTGACCTAAGTGATGGAGTGATATGAGTGATGGAGTGACCTGAGTGATGGAGTGACCTGAGCGATGGAGGGACATGAGTGATGGAGGGACATGAGTGATGGAGTGACCTGAGTGATGGAGTGACCTGAGTGACATGAGTGATGGAGTGACATGAGTGATGGAGGGACATGAGTGATGGAGGGACATGAGTGAAGTGACCTGAGTGATGGAGTGACCTGAGTGACGGAGTGACCTGAGTGAAGTGACCTGAGTGATGGAGTGACCTGAGTGAAGTGACCTGAGTGATGGAGTGACCTGAGTGATGGAGTGACCTGAGTGATATGAGTGACCTGAGTGATGGAGTGACCTGAGTGATATGAGTGACCTGAGTGATGGAGTGACATGAGTGATGGAGTGACGGTATGTTTTGATTTCCTTACAAAACAATCATAACAGGGAGGTTTTTTTCTTCTTGCCGCCGTCGCGTCGGCTGACTCTGCCTTCAGCCTGAACGTTCCGGCGGCGCGAGTTAAACGTAGAGCCTCAACAGAACTCACAGAATTGAAGACGTCTGCGTCGTTGGTCTTTGGCATTCTGTCTGCGGCGCAGACGGAGCGGGATTTGAAAACATCTGCCTGCTCTTACAAAATGTGTGTCGCTGTGATGCAGTCAGCTCGGCTTCCCGAGCTCTGTGATTAATGGCGCGTCCCCCGGGGTGAGTTTACAGACAGAGCCGGATTAGACAGACATTTTTCCGAAGTCAGGAGGTCAGACGAGCGCACACAGTCGGCAGCCAAAAGACACAGGCCGCTTGTTTCGGTTCCGTCACGTGCGGCCGGATTAGAACCGAAACGTGTATCCCTCATCCGTCGCTCGGTGAGTTTAACGGGGCGGAACCCTAATCACCCCCTATCCCATACCCCAGGGATGACCGAGCCGGGGGGGTGGAATCAGGGATCTACCGTCGCCGGGACGCGGCTCATGAGGGAGGGCGTTGGAGAACCCAGCGGTCAGGTTCTGCTGTGTGTACACAGGTGTGCCGCGTGTTGAGTTTCTGAGATTAAAAGCCCGAACAAACGGAATCCGATTGCTTCGATTGTGTCGTCACAATGGTTTTATTCTCAGGACTCTCAGACTCTCAGCCATTACAGCACAATTAGTTTCAATAAATACACGCACAATGTTTTTATTAATACTTTGCCTCATTTCCGCTCACTGGTTTACAAGTAGTCGGAAAAATAAAAGTATAAATCGTAAACCAAACCCGAGTTCAACGTAACGAACATCTGGACCGACATGTAAACAATCACAGCTGGTTCATACTGAACCCGCTCGTCTCTCAGGTTTTGGTTTTTAATGGTCACGTCATTCAAGAGACACGAATCTAATACCCCAACTGTTAAGTGTGGTGGGGGATCATGTTAATAAGAGCTGCGTGTCGGGGATAAGCCCTGGGGAATGTTAAGCAATGTGACATCACAGACCCACCACCACCACCACCACCACCATCACACCCACTGCCCAAGCAGAGTTACAGGCTACCACACCCCTCCTCTGGTACATAGAACCACCAGCAGGTTATTTTCCCTCAGTCGGTGAAGTACGTTTTCGTATCCCCGGACCACTTGATGCAAATTCAAAAAGCAGCGCGTCTTACAGTGTGAGAAATACTAACACATCACAATAACAGCTCTCTGACGTCGTACAAACACCTGAACACGTTAGTGCAAAAAAATAAAAATAAAAAACGTTAAAGTCAACGGTCAGTTCAACGAAGCGCTCTGGACTCCCACGGGTCTGCACTCACGAGATAGCAGCTCCAACGTCAGGAACCGATGGACTCACACCCTGTACCTCTGTTTCCCACGCTCACTGATCACACAGATGTGCTGGAGGAAGGACAGACAGACAGACGGACGGACGGACGGACAGTCAGACAGAAAGAGAAAAGAAAGACAGAAAAGGGAACAGAGGAAAGAGAGAAGAGGGAAACACAAGGAAGTGCTTTGATTCACTGTGTGTCATCTTAATGACTCTAAAAAAGTTATATACTCATAACCACACACACACACACACACACACACGCACACACAAACACACACACACACACACGCACACACGCACACACACAGGTTTAATACTGCTGTGAGAATACATGAGAAAAGACAAAATGATTCACTGAATCAAACCGAGTTCATTCAAACACAGACTCGGCGAACGATAAAAAGTGATTCACTGATTCCATTACGGATCGTTTCACTGATTCAAATGAGCTGAGAACGCGAATTAAATGACTCACCGATTCGTACACTGAACACTCGACACATCAGAACGTTAAAAAACGAGAGTGAGCTTAAAGGATTTGGAGGAGTTACTTAAATGATTTGACTCGTCGCCTCACGAAGTCAGAGAGTCAAATCGGACCAGCGATTGAACGATCCAATGATTCAGTCGGTGAAAAAAGTGATTCAGAGATTCAAAGACTGATCTACCGGATGAGACGATTCACCGATTCAGTTACTCTCTCCAAATGAGATCATCGGCGTCAGTGGGGATCGAATCCTTTGGTCATTCAGTTCCGCGATGGAGAGGACTTGGGGGGGGGGGGGGGGGGGGGGGGGAGGGGCAAAAGTTACAGGTGACCGATCAAGTCACATCCTCAAGGGTAACTATACCTGCGGTGGTGAAGTGACTCAATGATTCAAACATGTACTGAATGAGAAGAGAAAGGTTAAAATGGTAACCATGATAAAAAACGCACCGTCGACAACAAAAGAGCCGAAATGCTGCAGGTGGAACCGGTCGAGATCAAAGGCTTTCCTGATTCAAATGCAACACTGAAGATCAAGAGAATCACTAACGTTTGATTTATTACAGAACACGTCAAATGATTCACATGTGCCATGACTCACTAAACACGGACACGCCCTTCAACATGACCTGCTG
The DNA here is from genome assembly GCA_019802505.1 of Corydoras sp. C115. Taxonomy (NCBI): domain Eukaryota; kingdom Metazoa; phylum Chordata; class Actinopteri; order Siluriformes; family Callichthyidae; genus Corydoras; species Corydoras sp. C115. Next base: position 634,405 of record JAFMOC010000014.1, read on the forward strand.
AATGAGACGCTGCCCCGCTGTTCAGAGCCATGATTAATGAGTCAAATAACCAAATGACTCAGTGAGAATCAAAGATGGCTGAAATAAAGCGATCAGACCCTCGGACGGGTTTTCTGTTGGTTTAAAAAAGTATATGAACCTCGGAAAGATCCCAGAGAGGGAGCACACACACACACACACACACACATACACACACATATATACATATATACACACACACACATATATATATACATATATATATATATACACACACACACACACACACACACACACACACACACACATCTCGATTAGGAGCTGTAAGAATATAAAAGCTTACGTTCAGATCTCTGAAGTATTCGTTGTAGTCGAGGGCGTATCCCACCATGAAGCGATTGGGAATGTCGAATCCAATATCTGTAACGAAGAGGAAACACAGACCTCATCAGATCGTCTTCAGCCTTTAATGTCTCGGGTATAAGGCATGTCTAACACCGCCTCTGGACTGTCCTCCTCGTTTCTTGTTAAAATTAAGCAGAATTCATATCCACTAGTTCTTTTAAACAGTTCCTTAAAACTAAAGAGTTCCTGTGGTGCACACACCAAAAAGAAAAAACACGTGATCTACTTGGTGGGACCGGGAATCGAACCGGTGACCTTCAGGTTGCAAGACATGTTCCTTAAACACAAGCCTACGACTGCCCCGTGTAGAAGACGCTCTGGTTCTAAGAACTATGGAAAAAAACCTCCAGAAACTTGATGCTATAATAAAAGTAATACTTAATTTATAGATTTCCAAATTCTTCAGTGGAACCTGGTCTTCTCGGTTTCTCAGGGAAGGTGTGTATGTGTGTGTGTGTGGGGGGGGTGGGTGGGGGGGGGGGGTATCTGAGAGTGAGACTCACAGTCTGGGAGGTATCCATCTCGATTGTTCAGCCTCTTCACCAGCAAACTGCAAACAGGACGACGTACAGAACATGATGGTATGAATCAAATATGTTTTTAATTCCCTTATTTATACATACACACACACACACACACACACACACACACACACACACACACACACACACACACCTTGCCACTTTGATGAGTTTGGGGTTGAAGGCCTGGATGTGACTCAGCAGCGTCTTCAACGTTTTTCCAGTGTCCACTATAGCCTTTAAAATAAACACACATCACCCCAGCCAGCCTCATTCCTCTCCTTTCTCTTATTTCATCATTATAAATATTTATTTATTACGTGTTCGTGCCCACCTTCTTCATCGGCCTCAAAACAAACAAATATTCAAATGAAATGTGAACCTCACCTCCACAATCAGGACGTTCTGCAGCGAGAAACAGGAAAAAACACGGGTTAATATTAAAAAATATAAAGCATTAATGAATAATGCACAATGTCAATCTAATTACAACAATTACAACAAAATAAAAACAAAAGTCATGGCGGCACGGTGGCTTAGTGGTTTAGCACGTTCTCCTCTCAGCACTAGGGATTCCCGGTTCGAATCCCCATCTGGGTGGAGTTTCCATGTTCTCCCCGTGTCTGCGTGGGTTTCCTCCGGGTTCTCCAGGTTTCCTCCCACAGTCCAAAAACATGGATCAAGTCAACTGAATTCTCCAAATTGCCCCATATAGAGTGTGTCTGTGTGAGTGAGTGAGTGTGTGCCCAGCGATGGATTGGCGCCCTGTCCTGGGTCTATCTGCCCAGCGCCCAATATGTTCTTCCCTGGATGGGCATGGGGAACCCCCCCCACCGCGACACTAATAGAGGATAAAGCGGGAGATAATGAATGAATGAATAAAAACAAAAAGTCTTAATGTCAACTAACGTCCACTCCACCAGCACGGTGTGTATATCCCTCTCCCATCTTTCCAAAATACAGGGTCATACATGTGGGATAAGCAAAAACTCACAGTGCCAGCTGCAGTGCCAATTAAGAGAATCTTAACATGTCCTCCCACCCGTCAGACACACCCACTGCTGTACGTTTGGCACCTGGTGTGTTGCCAACGACTGGCACCCTTTCCAAGGTGTCTTTTTGTGTCAAGGTGTGTGCCCGCCCTGCGACCTGGTCGAGGTGTTTCCTGCCGTTAATCCCACAAGTGCTGGGATCGGCTCCAAACGGCACTCCACACATCGATAAATAAATAAATCTCAGCCCATTTTATCTCAGAAAACGTCTACGGCTCTACAACTCGGCTCTTATCGAACCCAGCACTCGTCTTAATTCGTCTCTGAAGAGGTGATTCAGTCTGCACTCAGACGTTCCGCCGCACCTTTGCTCCACCTGGACGTGATGTTTGAGCGCGAGATAACACACCCCTTTAAGATTCCTCACACTCCATCCAAGAGTGAGTCAGCGCCCCGCGGAAAACTGCAGCAGCAGCGATTTCAATAATAATAATAATAATAAAAAATAAAATAAAAAAAACCTCCATAAACGTCAATCATAAGACGACCTCACATTTCGATGCTTGGCAGTAACAACTCTATTGATTCGCTGTATGAGATTCAGCCGTATTGGATGTAGAGCATCACTTTTATTAAACTTTTACCAAAACCTGCTCCATAACGTTCAGAATCCCTGCAGTTAATTGCTATATATAACAATAAACATCCATCCATACATTATCTCCCGCTTTCTCCTCTACTAGGGTGGTAGTGGGGTTCCCCATGCCCATCCAGGGGAGAACGCTTCGAGCGCTGGGCAGATACACCCAGGACAGGGCGCCAATCTATCGCTGGGCACACACTCTATATGGGGCAATTTAGAGAATTCAATTAACCTTGATCCATGTGTTTTGGACTGTGGGAGGAACCCGGAGAACCCGGAGGAAACCCACGCGGACACGGGGAGAACATGGAAACTCCACCCATATAGGAATTCGAACCGGGAATCCCCCAGTGCTGAGAGGAGAACATGCTAATCACTAAGCCACTGTGCCGCCCCCCAGTAAACATTAATTTTTTTCTAAGTTAATTTCTTTTTGGGGGCGGCACGGTGGCTTAGTGGTCAGCACGTTCGCCTCTCAGTTTCCATGTTCTCCCCGTGTCCGCGTGGGTTTCTTCCGGGTTCTCCGGTTTCCTCCCACAGTCCAAAAACATGGATCAAGTTAATTGAGTTCTCTAAATTGCCCCATATAGAGTGTGTCTGTGTGAGTGAGTGTGTACGTTCTCCCCTGGATGGGCATGGGGAAGGACACTGAAGTAAGTTTTAACACACGTTTCATTTGAAAACTATTTAATTGTTGCTTTAATTGTCGAATTCTTTGTGTATAAAGTTCGCTTGTTTACAGTTAAACTCGGGAATCACTCGCGCCATTGCGACGGAGGAACGATATTTGGTAATTTGTCGCCCTCTGTTGGTTAGGAAAGTTTCTGCGTTGGATAGTTTAGTTTAATGTTAAAAAAAAAAACTCCGTCACTGTTGTTAGTATTTGCTGCTAATTTAACAATTAATTTATTAATTTAGACATTTTCTAATGAATTTATCCACCGCAAACTACATTCTTCACCCATCTGTCCATCAACTTCAATATCCATCAATAACCCTCTAATCTATTAAATCATTAATTAATTAATTAATTCATTCATTATCTCCCGCTTTATCCTATATTAGGGTCGCGGTGGGGGTCCCCATGCCTATCCAGGGGAGAACGTCTCATGCGCTGGGCAGATACACCCAGGACAGGACGCCAATCCATCACTGGACACACACTCACTCACACAGACACACTCTATATGGGGCAATTTTGAAAATTCAATTGACTTGATCCATGTTTGTGGACTGTGGGAGGGAGGAAACCGGAGAACCCGGAGGAAACCCACGCGGACACGGGGAGAACATGGAACCTCCACCCAGATGGGGATTCGAACCGGGAATCCCTAGCACGGAGAGGAGAACGTGCTAAACCACTAAGCCACCGTTCCGCCTCTTAATTTATTCATTTAAATCATATTCATCCAACCTATCAAACCTCCGTTTACTCATTCCAGTAAACTCCATACCCATCAACCATTTGCTCATTAAACCTCCACCCAGTCACTTATTCACATCTCCTTTCATCCATCCATTCACAAACGTATGCCTCCATCCTTCCATTTATTAACGTAGTCACTAATTAATCCATCCACACGTCACTCATCCATTTTCTTATTTTGACAACATTATTTACTTATCTCTACACTCATCCATCTACTGCTCCAAAACCAGTCCCCAGATCCCTAAAGCCCCGTGGAGAACACTGTACTTAGAAAATAAGGACAAATCAATGAGCAGGAATGGATTGAATGGGATCAATATGTAATTCCCACGTTCTCACTGGGATCTCACTGGCGTCGGTATCTGGGGCTGACCTGGACCAAATATGAGAGCGTTGCACGTTACCGGTCCATGATGACGCCGTGGGGGATGTAGACACACTCCAGGTCCCCGCTGTAATGCTTTGGATAGGTGAACAGGTCCAGATGATACCCCGGCCAATCGTCTGGGATCTGTTAATGCAACGGTCACATGGGTTCACACAAAAACGTTAGAATCTACCAAAACTCTTACACTAACGGCCCCCTTTATTAGGTTCACCTCCTTAAATCAGCTCCACCCATCAAACAGATGGACTGTCCTCCGTCAACGTTCGTACTTTGTTAGCCCCGTTTTCTCCCATTTCTAACAGCCAGACCTCCCCACTGTGTCTGAGCCGCTCATATCCACTAAACCCACTTACACACCACCACATAAAATAAAAATAAAATAAGATAAACCTTTATTTGTCCCACAATGGGGGAAATTCATGTTCTCAGCAGCAGATACATTAGAAGAAAGGTGAAAAATGTATCTAGTCATTAGAAGAGATTTAAAAAAAATAGGAAAAATTGAAATGGCATTAGAAAACTATATATATATATATATATATATATATATATATATTCATTCATTCATCATCTCCCGCTTTATCCTATATTAGGGTCGCGGTGGGGTTCCCCATGCCCATCCAGGGGAGAACATCTTGGGCGCTGGGCAGATAGACCCAGGACAGGGCGCCACTCCATCACTGGGCACACACTCACTCACACAGACACACTCTATATGGGGCAATTTTGAGAATTCAATTGACTTGATCCATGTTTTTGGACTGTGGGAGGAAATCGGAGAACCCGGAGGAAACCCACGCAGACACGGGGAGAACATGGAAACTCCACCCAGATGGGGATTCGTATATATTATATATATATATATACAGTACACAATAAAATTCTAATGTTCAGTTATTTAGAAACACTAATCCTCAAAATAGACAGAGAAACAGATGGACTACATCAATCTTAATGTAGCCCTGAGAAACATCTACCACCCTAATAATAGCTGCTTTGTCATGATCAGGTGCTAATCATCAGAATACAGAGTAACAAACACTAATCCTCAAAACACACAGGGAAACAGATGGACTACAATCTGTAACCATAGAACTACAAAGTCCATTTGATGAGGGGTGAACCTGATGAAGTGACCGGTTAGTGTTCAACTGTGAGAGTCTTAAAACACAGGTCAACCTCGAGATACTGCGAGCGGCACGGTGGCTTAGTGGTTTAGCACGTTCTCCTTTCAGCGCTAGGGATTCCCGGTTCGAATCCCCATCTGGGTGGAGTTGGCATGTCCTCCCCGTGTCCGCGTGGGTTTCCTCCGGGTTCTCCGGTTTCCTCCCACAGTCCAAAAACATGGATCGAGTCAATTGAGTTCTCCAAATTGCCCCATATAGAGTGTGTTTGTGTGAGTGAGTGTGCGCCCAGCGATGGATTGGCATCCTGTCCTGGGTGTATCTGCCCAGCACCCGAGACGTTCTCCCCTGGATGGGCATGGAGAACCCCCCCCCCCCCCCCCCCGCGACCCTAATAGAGGATAAAAGCGGAAGATAATGAATGAATGAACCTCGAGATCCTTAATGATCCCTAGATGTTAATGTGCTTTGTATTTGGAACTGTTCGGGGTGTAGCTGCAGGGATAGGCTCCAGCTGCGTTCGTAATGTCCTACGGAACTGTAGGTACTAGGTTTGATCTAGAATGTACTGCTTCACGAGTTCTGTAGCACAGACACACACACACACACACAACCTCCATGTGATGCCTGCTGCACACTCGGACACGTGCACTCCCACTCTCACCTACGGGATAGGACGCACCTTTAGTGACGTCACTGCGGAGGACGTCCAGGTGTGCCCAGGTGTGCTTTTTTTTTGTTCCGTGCAGCTGTTAAAATAATGTTAAAATAAAAACATCTGCTCGCTTTAAACGCACTCAGAGGACCGGCACTGAGATCCCGCCTTTAGAACTGAGAACTTATTCTGTAACTTTTTAATTAATCTTTTGACTTAAAATTTAAATTTTTTTTTTAAAAACCCTGGCGGCTGATTTGCATATTGCGCAACAACCGCGAGCCCCGCGCGCTCTGCTGAACTGCGCAAACTTCTCACGCTTCAGCAGAAATAATAAAAATAAAGATGAAAGGCGAGTGAATATTTACCCGAACGCCTTTGATGCACCGCTGCTCTGCCATGATGCAGGTCCTCCACTAACGACCTCACCCCCGAGAGACAGACAGACAGACAGACAGACAGACAGACAGACAGACAGACAGAGAGACAGACAGCCGCCAAACCCTCAACCCCGCGCATGCGCACTCGGGCCACACCTCACCTTCCCCGGGCCTCAGTGATTTGCATGTTCTGATCAGAACCCAAAAAAAAAGTCTTTAATCACAAAGAAGACACCACGTGTTTGTTTCAGCGTGTAAAGACAGGAAAAAAGAAAAGACACGAACGTGGACACCAGCACATAAAAACAAAACAAAAAGACATTTCACGATTTGCAGTATTATAACAGGGTTTAGGCGGCACGGTGGCTTAGTGGTTTAGCACGTTCTCCTCTCAGCGCTAGGGATTCCCGGTTCGAATCCCCATCTGGGTGGAGTTTCCATGTTCTCCCCGTGTCTGCGTGGGTTTCCTCCGGGTTCTCCGGTTTCCCCCACAGTCCAAAAACATGGATCAAGTCAATTGAGTTCTCAAAATTGCCCCATATAGAGTGTGTCTGTGTGAGTGAGTGTGTGCCCAGCGATGGATTGGCGCCCCGTCCTGGGTCTATCTGCCCAGCGCCCGATGTTCTCCCCTGGATGGGAATGGGGAACCCCCCCTGTGACCCTAATAGAGGATAAAGCGGAAGATAATGAATGAATTAATTAATTAATTTAATTTGCGACGGCACGGTGGCTTAGTGGTTTAGCATGTTCTCCTCTCAGCGCTAGGGATTCCCGGTTCGAATCCCCATCTGGGTGGAGTTTCCATGTCCTCCCCATGTCTGCATGGGTTTCCTCCGGGTTCTCCGGTTTCCTCCCACAGTCCAAAAACATGGATCAAGTCAATTGAGTTCTCAAAATTGCCCCATATAGAGTGTGTCTGTGTGAGTGAGTGTGTGTCCAGCGATGGATTGGCACCCCGTCCTGGGTCTATCTGCCCAGCGCCCGATGTTCTCCCCTGGATGGGCATGGGGAACCCCCCCCGCGACCCCACTAGAGGATAAAGCGGGAGATAATGAATGAATGAATAACAGGGTTTAAGCTTTCTGTAAAATTCTGGCGGGTGTTCGGGAGGAAATGGGCATCAGGCCTCTGTTAGGGCGTGAAAATCCCCCAGATTAGTCTGCTCTGATTCCGTTTGGACTTTCTGATTTTGATGTTCCGTCCTGGTCCTGGTCCTGGTCCTGGTCTTGGTCCTGGTCCGGTTCTGTGATATAGTTCCAGCCCGAGTTTACAGCCTCGCACAACTCTGAACCATCCATCCATTATCTCCCGCTTTATCCTCTATTAGGGTCGCGGTGGGGTTCCCCATGCCCATCCAGGGAGAACGTTTCGGGCGCTGGGCAGATACACCCAGGACAGGACGCCAATCCATCGCTGGGCACACACTCACTCAGACAGACACACTCTATATGGGGCAATTTGGAGAACTCAATTGACTTGATCCATGTTTTTGGACTGTGGGAGGAAAACGGAGAACCCGGTAACTCAAAAAAAACAAAGGTTTGTTATTTATCCATTATCTCCCGCTTTATCCTCTATTAGGGTCACAGGGGGGGTTCCCCATGCCCATCCAGGGGAGAACGTTTCGGGCGCTGGGCAGATAGACCCAGGACAGGACGCCAATCTATCGCTGGACACACACTTACTCACACAGACACACTATATGGGGCAATTTGGAGAACTCAATTGACTCGATCCATGTTTTTGGACAGTGGGAGGAAACCTGGAGAACCCGGAGGAAACCCACGCGGACACGGGGAGGACATGGAAACTCCACCCAGATGGGGATTCGAACCGGGAATCCCTAGCGCTGAGAGGAGAACATGCCAACCATAAACCACCGTGCCGCCCCAAGGTTTGTTATCACGTTCTATTTTCTTTTCGTTAAAGCTCAGATCCTGGTACAGAGTCCTGATCCCACCTCCAGCTGCAGTTCTGTTGCAGAGCCTCGGTTCTGCTCTGAAGCTCGGCTCTTGCTTTAAAACGGCGGTTCTGTAAGCGAGCGTGGATTCTGCTGCCAAGCAGAAAACTCGGGGCCTGTTGTGAAACTCTGATATAACACACGAGGCAGAGCTATATTTAGCTGCTCAAAGAGCCAACACTTCACAGCTCAAACACTGCGAGGGAAAACATCTCCCCCCTCCTCCCTGCAGACTCGCACTCACTGCTCCTGCTGATGGCGCTCCACTAAATACCTCAATGATGTTAAAAACAGCCTCATTAAACACCATTTAAAAAAAACCCACAGGAAAAACCTTTCCATCAAACATCACTCATCATTCGGTTTCTGATCCGTCAGTCCCGACGTGCGCTGTAGGGGGCACCAGAGCACGGCGCGATGCTCAGAGGGTGAAAGGTGGGGGTGGGGTACCCTGAACGGGTCACCCGTCAATCGCAGGACAGACAGAAACACTCACTCCAGTTTGGCGCTCGGCATCCAGAGGTCATGCCAGCAGCTTGCTTTGGGAGTTGGCATGTTCTCCTCGCTTTCCTCATCACATTACATTGGGTCATTTAGCAGACGCCGTCATCCGACGCAACTCACAAGGATCCCAACTTGATGGTTGGGGTCAGAACACGGGGTTGGACATGACAGGGTACAGCCCCCCCTCCCCCACGTTCCGGGAGGGTTAAGGGCCTCGATCAGGGGCCCACATTGGTAACTTCAGCAGACCTGGATAATCCATAAAACATGTCAGTTGGTGCTTGTGTGGATATCCCGAGCCACGCCCTTTAACCCAGCATCAGTGCCCCGACCCGCTTCCGGGAGGGAAAGACAAAATCCCCCCAAATTCCCCCAAAGGCCCTCCCAAAAGAGTGGAACCTGCTAAATCTGGAAAAAGAGAAGACAGACTCAGACGCGTGGGCATCCCCACAGCCCTTCCCTCGGGCCGCTGCACTTTTTAAATAAATGGCCGAACAAAATCCGAGCCGGCGCTGCAGTCAGACTCGAGCGTCTGATCACATCCCGAGTTCCACACGAAGCCCCGCCTCCCGTCGGCGTGTCGGAACACTGGCGCCCGATTCCCGTCTCATATTCGCTTTCTGATCTACACTTTGGTCTCCCCGAGGAACAGCCACGCTCAGGCTGACGCTGCTTTCAGCTGCACCAGAGGCGCACGGCTTCTCCAAACCTCCACCCGCCAACCGGCCCATCCATCCGGCGACGGTGGAGGACGCCCGCTGCCACGCCGCCGGCCGGATTAACGCGGGTCAGGGTTGGGGAGGCGCGGGGCGTTACGCGGTGAAGCAGCTGACGGAGCTCCGACTGGGACTGAAATATTCATGAAGCCGTGCGAGGTCGACGGCTCGAACAGCGAGGCCGGAATGAAAAAGAAAGAAATTAAATGGAAAAAAAATAATAAAAAAATGGAGGACAGGATGGAGAAACAGCAAGAAAAAATAAAAACATCATCATCATCATCATCATCATCATCGTCTCAATCAGATTCTATTCACAGCTTTATGCACAAGGTAGCGTTTCATGTTCAAAACAGCAGCAAAAGTCCATAAATTATAGAAAAGGGCCTTCCCCAAACTGTTGGGAGCCCATTATTGTCCCCAAATACACAAGAAGGTGCTGGGTTCCAGAATGTCTGTAGAACGACACATGAGCCCCTGAGGATGCCATTACTCCACTGAACAGTAAAGAGGGCGGGGCTGCGATAAAACACCAACCAATCAGCATCAAAGCCCGGGCCCCAGGATGGCCAGAACGGCGATTGAGATTTGCATGTTCTCCCCTTGACTAAAGCAAGCATAGATATGAACGCTGGATGAACTGAAGACACGACACTACACCCGGAGTGAGGATGAGGAGCGGAGGTTTGTATGCGTCTGCCCTGCGAAGTCAAAGCACTGGGATAGGCCTCAGCGCCTCTCTACGACCCTAATTAATCAGAGATGAGCGGATGGATAAGCCTTGGGCTCGGTGTTCCCGTTAAACCCGCTCGCTCCGGTGAAGGGTTCTCCGCGAAGGGACGGCGGATGGAGCCGCGGGGACGCCGACGATATTTCGCCCGAGGCGCCAAGAGAGCACGTACTGTCACTGGTGCTCCTCTCAGCTCCGCTCGTCCCCTCCGCTAAGCCCCGCCCTCCGAGCGCGTGACTGGCGGACGGCGCAGCCAGCCGGCGCTCATGGAGAGCGTGACGTCGCTCCGGGGGTATTTTATTTTTTCTCTTTTTTTCTCTCCCCCGCTCCCACATGCGCTCCGGCTTTCAATGTGCTGCCACCGAGAGAGGGAGGGAGAGGAGCGAGGGATGGAACAGGAGTTGAGGACCGGACTGGACCTGCCTGCATGCGGGACATGATGAGGAACGCGCGGAACGCACGGAACACAGGGACAGACATTCTCATCCAGCAGAAGACGGCCGGTGTATCTGGGGTAACATTGGGGCTGCGCGGTGCACGGTGCAACAGGACAACCCTCTAACGGGGCTGTTTTTTTCTGTGCGTGCCGGCGATGAGGAGTGAAAATTTTAAAGGGAAACGAGGCGCCGAGTTGGAGACGCCGGGGCGTCGGTCTGTGAGGATGAATAATTAAGTGAAGATGCACGCTCGGCAGAATCCGCATCACTGACATCCAGCGACAGACCGCGGTCCTCATCCGAAGTGGGCAGAGCGGGCGACTCCGAGGGAAGGGTGTCGGTGCGCCGGACGGACAACAGGCTTTTTTTTCATAGGCAGCAGTGTGGAACGCCAGCGAGGTCACCACCTCCAGATTCGGATGCCTCGGGGTGCGTGAGGTCGGTCGGTCGGGCAGGCATGGCCGCGCTCCTGCTCTGCCTCCTGATCCTGCGGACGGGACTGGGCCTCGCGACGAACGACGGCTACGTGGTGTGGTCGGACGGCGGCGACGAGGACGCCGAGGCCGGCGCCCGGCAGCATCGCATTTTCAGCACGGAGCGCACGGCGGCCGGGGCGGAGGAGCTCCCCCGTGTGGTGGCCGCCTTCCTGCACTCCGGCGACGCCTCGGCCCTGGCCAGCGTCAACTGCTCGCGCCGGTACGAGCTGAGCAGCCTCGGCTCCGGCTCGCCCGCGTCTCACGTCGCCTCCCTTCCGTCCATCCGCTCGGCGCTGGACGCGGCGTCGCGCACCGCCGACTTCCTGAACGCCCTCGCTCGGGAGGCGCGGGAGGCGCGTCCGGGCCCCCAGCACAAGCAGCAGCATCAGGTGTGGTACCGCGCGCTGGTGCGCCGGATGCTGGAGCGGGAGCCCAAGATCCACCGGGTCACTTTGCACATCCACGCCGAACGGCTCCACCTTCAGGCCACGCGGAGCGACGGGGGCGTGGCCATGCGGGAGCTCGCCGCCGAGGAAGCCGAATGGTACAGGGAGTTCAGCCGGAGGGTCCGGGTGCTCATGCAGGGGCGGAGCTTGGAGAGTTCCCGGGACGTTCCTAAGAGTCCGGTGCAGTGGTCGGCGCCGTACTTGGAGTGCGAAGGTGGCCGATTCGTCCCACATTGGCTCTTAGCCCTGCTGGTGGGGGTTTACGGGCTGAACTCGGACTCAGAGCCGGATATCAGGTAAGCTTACGTTATTCCAGCTTATCCCGTCCTCTTACGCAACATGCCTTGAGAATCTTGAGGTTCCTGGGTTGAGGATTGAGGTTCTAATTGGGATCAAAAGCTTAGAGAGCCTCCTACTTTCAGATGAATAGGTGGAGCCTATTAGGCGCACCTGGACACTGACCCCTCAGTCTTTTGATTGATAGTCCAGCCTCTTAAAGACTGAGCAGACAGCGGTCGTCATGGCAATTAATGACCCCCAGTCTTAAACACGTTTCCGGAAATCCCCCGGCATCTCAAAGCTCTAGAAAAGTTTGGAGGTGACACCTGGGCAGGTGAGTTCGGGGAGTTCGTTTAACCGCAGACGAGTCCCGCTGAGTTCTGACACGTTCCGCGAGTTCAGCTGAATCAGTGCAGGTTCCTGTGAGGACTGTGCTTTGTTTACCTGATGACAGGTGAGCTCAGGTGACGACAGGTGAGCTCAGGATTTAGTGAGCCGGAGTTCAGGTGAGTTCACGCGACTCCCTGCGAGTTCAGGTGAAGCCAGACGATCGAGGTCAGGTGAGGACAGGTGAGTTCAGGTGAGGGCAGACGGGTTCAGGTGAGGACAGGTGAGTTCAGGTGAGGGCACGGGTTCAGGTGAGGACAGGTGCGTTCAGGTGAGGGCACGGGTTCAGGTGAGGACAGGTGCGTTCAGGTGAGGGCAGACGGGTTCAGGTGAGGACAGTGGTTTCAGGTGAGGGCAGACGGGTTCAGGTGAGGGCAGGGCACCGAGTTTAGGAAATGTCACTGAGTCCAGGTAGGCTCAGGTGAGGACAGGTAAATTTAGGTAAATGGGTGACCGACGGGATCAGTATCTGAGTTCAGGACGGGTCAGGTGAGGACATGTGAGATCAGTGTCTTAAAGGAAATCCGAGTGTATGATGTATAATGTGGGCGGCACGGTGGTGTAGGGGTTAGTTAGCATGTTCTCCTCTCAATCAGTGTTCGAATCCTGATCTGGGTGGAGTCTCGATTTTCTTTCACAGTCCAAAAACATGGATTTAAGGTGAACTGGCTGCCCCTATATAGTGTTATAGTGCTAACGTTACGTACCGCCACTTTAAAAGCTAACGTTACGTACCGCCACTTTAAAAGCTAACGTTACGTACCGCCACTTTAAAAGCTAACGTTACGTACCGCCACTTTAAACGCTAACGTTACGTACCGCCACTTTAAAAGCTAACGTTACGTACCGCCACTTTAAAAGCTAACGTTACGTACAGCCACTTTAAAAGCTAACGTTACGTACGGCCACTTTAAAAGCTAACGTTACGTACAGCCACTTTAAAAGCTAACGTTACGTACCGCCACTTTAAAAGCTAACGTTACGTACCGCCACTTTAAAAGCTAACGTTACGAACCGCCACTTTAAAAGCTAACGTTACGTACAGCCACTTTAAAAGCTAACGTTACGTACAGCCACTTTAAAAGCTAACGTTACGTACAGCCACTTTAAAAGCTAACGTTACGAACCGCCACTTTAAAAGCTAACGTTACGTACAGCCACTTTAAAAGCTAACGTTACGTACGGCCACTTTAAAAGCTAACGTTACGTACCGCCACTTTAAAAGCTAACGTTACGTACCGCCACTTTAAAAGCTAACGTTACGTACCGCCACTTTAAAAGCTAACGTTACGAACCGCCACTTTAAAAGCTAACGTTACGAACCGCCACTTTAAAAGCTAACGTTACGTACCGCCACTTTAAAAGCTAACGTTACGTACCGCCACTTTAAAAGCTAACGTTACGTACCGCCACTTTAAACGCTAACGTTACGTACCGCCACTTTAAAAGCTAACGTTACGAACCGCCACTTTAAAAGCTAACGTTACGTACAGCCACTTTAAAAGCTAACGTTACGTACGGCCACTTTAAAAGCTAACGTTGCATACCGCCACTTTAAAAGCTAACGTTACGTACCGCCACTTTAAAAGCTAACGTTACGTACCGCCACTTTAAAAGCTAACGTTACGAACCGCCACTTTAAAAGCTAACGTTACGTACCGCCACTTTAAAAGCTAACGTAACGTACCGCCACTTTAAAAGCTAACGTTACGTACCGCCACTTTAAAAGCTAACGTTACGTACCGCCACTTTAAAAGCTAACGTTACGTACCGCCACTTTAAAAGTTAACGTTACGTACCACCACTTTAAAAGCTAACGTTACGTACCGCCACTTTAAAAACTAACGTAACGTACCGCCACTTTAAAAGCTAACGTTACGTACCGCCACTTTAAAAGCTAACGTAACGAACCGCCACTTTAAAAGCTGCTATTTTGCGGCGGCAGCATCTCCGTAGTAGCCAGCTGGCCGATCGCCAAGTCGGAGTCTGATATACGGGCGTCTCCGAGCCAGAGTGTGAATCTGACTTTAATTACGACAGATCGGGGAATCAGAGATTAATTGGCCTCGGGCCTCCATCCAGGTCACTGCGAACCAACCAATGAATAATAAATGAGGCGGACTTCCTGCGGTGGGTTACCTGACCTCACGGCAGCGTCCTCAAACACCCCCATGGTGTTTTTTTTGTTGTTGTTGATGTCTTTAAGGCCGTTCCCGAAATACCGCCGGCTGTCGGGTGGAATTTAGTCAGAGAGATGAAACGCGTTTAATCCAGTGCGTTATTCAGAGACGCTTCATCATCCGTGGCTTCATGGTGGTCCTGGAATACTGGGGGGGGGGGGGGGGGGGGGGTGGCAGATATCACTGTCTGCATGAATATAAAAATATATATTAAAAAAAAAAAACCTGCACCAGAAGTATGTGGACGCACAACTGTGACATCAATATGAAGTTTGTTGACGAGTCACTTTGGCAAAATAGAGGTCGCATATAAGAATGCATCCATCCATTATCTTCTGCTTTATCCTCTATTAGGGTCGCAAGGGGGGGGGGTTCCCCATGCCCATCCAGGGGAGAACGTCTCGGGCGCTGGGCAGATACACCCAGTACAGGGCGCCAATCCATCACTGGACACACACTCACTCACACAGACACACTCTATATGGGGCAATCTGGAGAACTCAATTGACATGATCCATGTTTTTGGACTGTGGAAGGAAACCGGAGAACCCGGAGGAAACCCACACGGACACAGGGAGAACATGGAAACTCCACCCAGATGGGGATTCGAACCGGGAACCCCCAGTGCTGAGAGGAGAACATGCTAAACCACTAAGCCACTGTGCCGCCCCATATTATACTTATATTATTATATTATATTATATTATATTATATATTGGGTGGCACGGTGGCTTAGTGTTTTAGCATGTTCTCCTCTCAGCACTAGGGATTCCCGGTTTGAATCCCAATCTGGGTGGAGTTTCCATGTTCTCCCCGTGTCCCTGTGGGTTTCCTCCGGGTTCTCTGGTTTCCTCTCACACTCCAAAAACATGGATCAAGGTCAATTGAGTTCTCCAAATTGCCCCATATAGAGTGTGTGTGTGTGAGTGAGTGTGTGCCCAGCGATAGATTGGCACCCTGTCCTGGGTCTATCTGCCCAGCGCCCAAAACGTTCTCCCCTGGATAGGCATGGGGAACCCCCCGCGTCCCTAAAGCGGAAGATAATGGATAGATATTATATGTGCTACTAAACAGATTACAGTAGTGATCACAACCGGCCACTTTATTAGATCCACCTATTTGTTTCCACTCTCATTGTCCCCTGTATCATCTCCACTGATGGGATTTGTAGTTCTACAATTACATTCTGTAGTCCATCCGATTCTCTACATATTTTGTTAGTGTCCTTTAGTATGTTCTCTGGTGATTGGGACCCCCACCGAGTAGGTACTAGTAGGGTGGTGGATGATCCTCAGTACTGCAGTGACTTGGTGGTGGTGTGTTAGTGTTAGAGACCTCTCCTGTACCTGCTCTGTGGGGGGGGGGGGGGTCTCAATCCCTAAAGAAGAGGAACAGATGGACTACAGTCTGTAATTTTAGAACTACAACGTCCATCTGTACGGAGAACGTTGCAGATTAAATGAGCAGTACGGATGTCATCCGTTCATTTTGTCGTGCCGGTAATAAAGTTCGGATCGTCGTATCGATGGGCTCGGTATGGAGGCCTGCGTCGCCTCCGCAGCGCCGCTCCGTTTGGGGTTTGTTTGTTTTGCGCTCGGCGCCGGATGACAGAAATGAAAAGCGACAGCTTTAGGTATTTGTTTCCTCTCCCGGCTGACAGATGGGCTCTGTCTCTGCCTCGGGAGGACGCTCCGGATGTCTGATAATGGAGCGAATAGAGGAGACGGGAAGGGAAGGTGACCAAACCGAGGCGCAGCGTCGCAGCGAGTCGGCGTCGAGTCCCATCAGCATCAAAAAAACAAAAACAAACGCAGCCAGCGCCAGGAGAACATGCCAAACTCCAAACCCGACACAACCCGCTCTGGGGCCGCAGTTACACTCTGTCTCTGTCTCTCTCTCAATTTCAATTCAATTTTCAATTTAAAAGCTTTGTTTTAATGACAAATTATACATTCGTGTTGCACAAAGCTGGTTTACAAAATAAAAATCAAAATCAAAATCAATTACAAATTTACAAAATTACAAAAATTTACATAATATACAAACACAATGAAATAGTATAATATACACAATATATAAATATTTAAATTAAATTAGTGTGTGTGTTGGTTGGTTTGGTCACTCTGTCCCTCTCCTGGTGGCAGGTGTATGTATACATCTCTATCTCTCTCTCTCTCTCTCTCTCTCTCTCTCTCTCTTGCTCTCGCTCTGTCTCTCTCTCTCTCGCTCTGTCTCTCTCTCTCTCTCTCTCTGTCTCGCTCTCTCTCTCTCTCGCTCTCTCTCTCGTTCTCTCTCTCTCTCTCTCTCTCACTCTCTCTCTCGCTCTCTCTCTCTTTCACTCTCTCTCTCTCTTTCACTCTCTTTCTCTCTCTCACACTCTCTCTCTCTCTCTCTCTCTCTCTCTCTCTTGCTCGCTCTCTCTCTGTCTCTGTCTCTCTCTCTCTCTGTCTCTCTCTCTCTTGCTCGCTCTCTCTCTGTCTCTCTCTCTCTCGCTCTCTGGCTCTCTCTCTGTCTCTCTCTCTCGCTCTCTCTTGCTCGCTCTCTCTCGCTCTCTCTCTGTCTCTCTCTCGTTCTCTCTCTCTCTCTCTTTTGCTCTCTCTCTCTCTCTCCTCTCTCTCTCTCTCCCTCCCTCTCTCTCTCTTTTGCTCTCTCTCTCTCTCACACACACACTCTCTCTCTCTCTCTCTCTCTCTCTCTCGCTCTCACTCTCTCTCTCTACCTGGCTCTCTCTCTCTCTCGCTCTCTCTCTCTCGCTCTCTCTCGCTATCTCTCTCTCTCTCTCTCTCTCTCTCTCTTGGGGATTCGGGTGTTTAGTGATGATATCAGAATCTTTAAAAGCCGGCCGTCTTTCGTCCCGGCAGCAAAATCAAGGTGGCGCTCTAATCTGTGAGCCGTCCCACAGAAAGTGAAAGAGGAGGACAGAGCCAAATTCTCTCTCTTTACAGTTAAAATGTGCTATAACATCACCCCCCCCACACACACACCCCACCCATCACCCCCCCACACACACACCCCCACCCATCACCCCCCCACCCCCCACCCCCCCTCACCCCCCAGTCCTTACCTCCTACTCACGTAACACTGCAGGCTTCACGTCGGCTAAAAATAAACTATTGTGTTAAGTGAGCAGCGCGATTCACAGGACGGGGCATTTAGCAGCCGGATTTTCGTGATGCCAACGCGAGGAACGTGTGAGTTTGGGGTTCTGCTGAAGGTACGAAGGTACGAGCCGGGTTACAGCCAGGGGCCACAATCACCGGGGCAACAGCAGAACCTCAGGAATCGGGCAGAACTCACACAAACACACAGGAGCAGGTTAGAGAGACAATCGATCTGGAGTCCATGCTGTTGGACTGCGGGGCGAGGAGAACCCGGAGGACACACAGACGCGGGGGAGAACATCGAAACTGCACCCAGAACGGATTCGGACCAGGGTTCCTCATTGCTGAGAGGTGGACGTGCTAGACACAGCCAGAGGAGAACGTCTCAGGCGCCGGACAGCCAGGACAGGGCGCCAGTCCATCGCTGGTCACAGACACACACTCACACATAGGGCAATTTAGAACAGCCAATTCACCTTAAATTTATGTTTTTTGACTCTGGGAGGAAAGCGGAGAACCCAGAGGAAACCCACGCAGACACGGGGAGAACATGTTCTCCGGTTTCCTTCCACAGTCCAAAAGCATGGATTCAAGGTAAATAGACTGCTCTAAATTGCCCCATCGGCCTGGCGACTTAGTGATTAGCATGTTCTCCTCTCAGTGTTGCGTATTCCCGGTTCGAATCCCTATCTTGGTGGAGTTTCCATGTTCTCCCCATGTCTGTGTGGGTTTCCTCCGGGTTCTCCAGTTTCCTCCCACAGTCCAAAAACATGGATCAAGGTCAATTGAGTTCTCCAAATTGGCCCATATAGAGTGTGTGTGTGTGTGAGTGAGGGTGTGCCCAGCAATACATTGCCCCCCCCGTACTAAGTGTATCTGCCCAGCGCCCGAAACGTTCTCCCCTGGATGTGCATGGGGAACCCCGCCCCCCCGCGACCCTAATAGAGGATAAAGCTGAAGATAATGGATGGAAATTGCCCCATGTATATAAAGTGTTTACCCAGCGATAGATTGGCACAATGTCCTAGATTGTCTATCTGCCCAGCGCCCAAAACGTTCTCCCATGGATAACCCCCCCCCCCCCCCGAGACCTAGTAGAGGATTAAGCGAGAGTTAATGAATGAATGAATAATTAGTACCTTGGGATTAAAGGTAGATGTTGGTGCTCATACTCTCTTCAGAGGTGCCGTGAAGGTGGACGTGAATCTTCAGGATGTGGACATCGATCAGTGCTCCAGCGCCGGCTGGTTCGCCGGGACTCACCGCTGCAATCTGACCACCACAGAGGTAAGGGGGCAATTATTTCGGGTTCAGAAACACATAGGTATCCTTTCCTAATTACCCCGGCAAATAATCAAACATGGCATCTGTTTGCTGTCACTGGGGTCTCATGGGAGGGGTGGGTGAGGGGGGGGGGTGGTGCCTGCCCGCTCTCCTGGCAGAGTGGGTGGTTGGGTAAGTTTGTCTGGGAGGTAATTGGGTGTGTAGCCCCGTGATTTGTTTTCCTCCTGGCATCTTCAGCCCCGAGATCCGGAAATACCCCGCCGCTGCGAATCCCCAGGCGTGGCGCGCAGGATGGTGGCTAATTAGCGTTGTGTCAGATTAGGGTTCGTTTAGAGCAGCCAGGCAGCGAGAGGAGGAATCCTGATTTCACACGTTAACAAACCAAACAAACCCACTGAGCTTTTAAAACGCCGCTGATGGCAAATCGCACGTCGCAGAAACGAGCCTCCCGATTCGTCAGAACACACAACGCTCGGCATGATGTCATCACGCCAAACAATGTTCACAAATCCACGTACTAGTGTTTTCACATGCAAACTCCACGCAGATTGCGATTCGAACCTGAATCCCCAATGCAGAGAGGGGAACATGCTCAAAACTAAGTCCCACATGGATTCAAGGTGAATTGGCTGCTCTAAATTGCCCCTATATAGTGTGTGCGTGTGTGCCCAGCGATGGATTGGCACCCTGACCTGGGTGTATCTGGCCAGCTCCTAAAGAGCCCGCCCCCCTCGCACGACTCTAGCTTTTGGATTTAGGTTTTTTTTTTTTTTTTTATGATGGTGTAAAAAAAAAAAAAAAAAAAAAAAAAAAAAAAAAAAAACATTATTTTAATTGGGGCGGCACAGTGGCTTAGTGGTTTAGCATGTTCTCCTCTCAGCACTAGGGATTCCCGATTCGAATCCCCATCTGGGTGGAGTTTGCATGTTCTCCCAGTGTCCGTGTGGGTTTCCTCCGGGTTCTCCGGTTTCCTTCCACAGTCCAAAAACATGGATCAAGGTCAATTGAGTTCTCTAAATTGCCCCATATAGAGTGTGTCTGTGTGAGTGAGTGTGTGCCCAGCGATAGATTGCGCCCTGTCCTGGGTGTATCTGCCCAGCGCCCGAAACGTTCTCCCCTGGATGGGCATGGGGAACCCCCCCCCCCCCCCTCTAATATAGGATAAAGCAGAAGATAATGGATGGATGGATTAAATAAAAAATGTAAACTTTAAAAATTTAAAATATAGCAGCGTTATAATAAAAATGTAAATATAAAAATATAGTAGCATGTGTAGTTGTGTATAGTAGTTTCCATGTTTTCTCCGGGTTCTCCGGTTTCCAATCACAGTCTAAAAACATGGATTTAGGGTAAATTGCCCCCATCTAAATTGCCCCCATATAGTGTGTGTGTGAGTGATTGGCACCCTGTCCTGGGTGTTTCTTCCAAGCACCCGAAGCGACCTCCCCTGGATGGGCATGGGGGAAAAACCCGCACAACAATAGTCCTAAATATGGATGGAACGTGGCTAAAAGAAGAACATGCAAAATCCATACAGACCCAGCCCACCTTGCACAGTAACCCAACCCAGAATTGTCCTGCTGTTAAGGCCACGGCACTGCAGGTTTGCACCTCGTTGAACCGATGCCCCGCTCTAAACCAGCTGCCCCACGCTCCGACCCCCAGCGGTGTGATGGCCTTATATAACAGGTTTGGACCGTGATGACGGCGTTTAGGAGCCCGTTCTGAAACATCGCGCACCCTGCGGAGGGGAGTGCCGGCGTGCAAATTAGAAACCAGCCCTAATCAAAGCCTCGGCCTCCGTTAATTAATTCCGCTCGAGTGTTATCCATCCGCCGAGCCGCTCGGTGGGCGGGCGGGCGGGCGGGCTGCACGCGGCGTTCTGAACGTGGGAGCTGCAGATCGGCTATTTAAAGGAAAAAGATCCCTCTAATTTACTGACTGCACGCCAATCGAACGCGGACCGCAGCATTAGCAGCTGTTTCAAGAGCTCTGCCTCCAAATGAGGGGCTCGGTTTCAGCCGCCGTCGCCGCTGCACCGGTGCGCCGCCTTCGTTTCATAACGTTATATAATGAGCCTCCTGCACCGGGCCTGCTTTCAGGCTGACGGCAGGCTGTCGCTTCGGTTTGTCTTTCAGACGTCGGATGGGGCTGCGCTCAGGGATCCAGAGCAGAACGTTAATGTCTCTGACGTTAAAATCAAACCAAATTAATTTTTTAAATCACCAACTAAATTATAAGGCCTTCGAACAGCACACAAATCCAAATGCGGGAACATTATATATTTATATAGAGCTTTTTTTTACTTTTTTTTTTTACTTTTCAAGAGCATCATCTCAGAAGACTTTACAGCTTACAAACCCGAACCCCTAAAATAAACGAACCCCTAAAATAAACGAACCCCTAAAATAAACGAACCCCTAAAATAAACGAACCCGTCATTCTGAAGGGCTGGAGGTGTTCATCCATTTATTATCTTCCACTTAATCCTGTACAACACTCACTCACTCACATACCTACAAACTATATGGGGCAATTTAAAAGCATGGCGGCACGGTGGCTTAGTGGTTTAGCACGTTCTCCTCTCAGCACTAGGTTCGAATTTCCCGGTTCGAATCCCCATCTGGGTGGAGTTTCCATGTTCTCCCCGTGTCCGCGTGGGTTTCCTCCGGGTTCTCCGGTTTCCTCCCACAGTCCAAAAACATGGATCAAGTCAATTGAGTTCTCCAAATTGCCCCATAAAGAGTGTGTATGCATGCGTGTCTGTGTGAGTGAGTGTGTGCCCAGCGATAGATTGCCTCCCTGTCCTGGGTGTATCTGCCCAGCGCCCGAAACGTTCTCCCCTGGATGGACATGGGGAACCCCCCCCGCGACCCTAATCGACGATAAAGCGGAAGATAATGAATGAATGAATTTAAAAGCATTCCATTCATCTTGAATCCATGTTTTTGTGGGAATAAACCAATGCGGGCATGGGGAGAACATGCAAACTCCACGCAGATTGCGATTCGAACCTGAATCCCCAATGCAAAGAGGGGAGCATGCTCAAGTCCCACAGTCCAAAAACATGGATTCAAGCTGAATTGGCTGCTCTATATTGCCCCTATATAGTGTGTGCCCAGCGATGGATTGGCACCCTGACCTGGGTGTATCTGGCCAGTTCCTAAAATGCCCCCCCCCCCCCTCGCACGACTCTAGCAGAGGATTAAGGGGAAGATGACGGATGGATGGACGTCCACGTTTATTGGAGCTGTTGCGTTAGACTCCACAGCACATTTAATAAAGAAAAGTATTAAGACACGCCCCTCAATCCTTAAACTCAAGTGGATTATTCGGACCCATTGCCACTTGTCTGGTCCAAAGACATAATGGGTAGAGCTGGTCGAGAACACCCGGAGCGCTGACCTCATTCCGTCCACCCGCAGGACGACCTCGACTGCAGAGGTCCTCACGTCCAGCATCGGTGTCTCACACCAACATCACCTTCTGGATCAATGAGCAAACTTTTTCCGCAGATGCACTCCGACATCGTGTAGAACGTCCTCCCAGAGGAGCGGAAGCTGTTACGGTTTCAAAGTGGACGACGGGGGGGTATAAGGGGTGGGGGGGGGGGTATAAGGGGGGGGTATAAGATGTATTTAAAGCTGTAGTCGTGATGTCATCTCATGTTTTTTCTCTCAGTGCAAACCGATTCCAGGTCACGGCTTCGTGCTGGACAAATACAAGTGTCAGTGCAAGAAAGGATTTTACCAACACAGTCGAGTAGCACTCAACGGCATCTCCAGTGAGTGTTTACACACACACACACACACACACACACACACAGCAACATTCACTGCACCGTAGACTTCACTGTACAATACGGACGGTGTTTGGGACAAAACTACAAACTATTAAACTACAAAGATGTTAGACAATGGAGTACAAAGGTCGAATCCCCATCTGGGTGGAGTTTCCATGTTCTCCCCGTGTCCGTGTGGGTTTTCTCCGGGTTCTCCGGTTTCCTCCCACAGTCCAAAAACATGGATCAAGTTAATTGAGTTCTCTAAATTGCCCCATATAGAGTGTGTCTGTGTGAGTGAGTGTGTGCCCAGCGATGGATTGGCGCCCTGTCCTGGGTGTATCTGCCCGGCGCCCGAGACGTTCTCCCCCGGATGGGCATGGGGAATCCCACCGCGACCCTAATAGAGGATAAAGCGGGAGATAATGAATGAATTAATGGAGCACAAAGGGGACGTGTCCAAACTACAGGTACGACCTCAAAAAATGAGGTTTGGGATACGTACACAGAGGGGTCAGTAAACAACATTCGGCGCAATGACCTTTGTGTTTTGTGTTTGTATCTCATCGTCATGATCATTTCCCACCTAATCATCTACTGGGGTCCGGGGGGTGGGGGGGGGGGGTGGTTCCTCATGTCCATCCAGGGGGACAATGTTTCAGATACCAATCTATCACACAGACACACACACACTATACGAGAGGGCAATTTATACAGGGCAATTTAAACTCGCCATGTGGTATATTGGTTTGCATGTTTTCCTCTCAGCAGCTGGAGATCCAGGTTCGAATCTTGATCTGGGTGGGGTTCCCAGTTTCCATGTCCTCCCCGTGTCCGGTTTCCTCCCACAGTACAATTGCCCCTATATAGTGTGTGCTGGGTGTATCTGCAAAAACTGTTCGTCTGTTCTAAAACGTTCTCCCTTGGATGGGCCTATCCAATGAGACCCCCCCTCCCCCCCAGGACTATAGTATAGAATTCAGCTGAAGATAATGGATGGGGCGGCACGGTGGTTTAGTAGTTAGCATGTTCTCCTCTCAGCGCTAGGGATTCCCGGTTCGAATCCCAATCCGGGTGGAGTTTGCATGTTCTCCCCGTGTCTGCATGGGTTTCCTCCGGGTTCTCCGGTTTCCTCACACAGTCCGAAAACATGGATCGAGGTCAACTGAATTCTCCAAATTGCCCCATATAGAGTGTGTCTGTGTGAGTGAATGTGTGTCCAGCGATGGATTGGCGCCCTGTCCTGGGTGTATCTGCCCAGCGCCCAAAACGTTCTCCCCTGGATGGGCATGGGCATGGGCATGGGCATGGGCATGGGCATGGGGAACCCCCCCCCCCCCCCCCAAGACCCTCATAGAGGATAAAGTGGAAGACAATGGATGGATAATGGATGGATGGATGGATCCAGGTGGAAGAAAACCGGAGAACCCCTAGGAAACCTACGAGGGCACGCCACCCAGATCAGGATTCGAACCTCGGATAAGGATCTGGAAGATAAAACAGGATTTGGGACGGAGCCCAGCTCTCAGAGACGACTCGGCTGAATTAAAGGAGAACGTTGGTTGGCGTCGTCGTCGTCGTGGTTCTATGTCTTCGTTACGCTCCCGAACAAACAGGTTTAATTAGCTCCGGCCACCTCCCCTGGCGCCGCCACCTCGCCATCACGCTCTTCCTCTTAGAAACCCAAACGGTCCGCTTTGTTCCACCTCTCATCTATTCCGACTTCACGCTTGAATCCGTGCGTTCTGAAGCCACGAGCCCGTCCACTCGGCCGGTCCCGGTTGCTATGGGAAACACTGGGCTCGGCGCCCGCGTCGGTGCGCGCAGGCACTGGGTAAACCTGCTAAAATAGCCCATGAGTCACCGCTAAATTGTGTCTGTGCTGCTTATTAATGAAGTGATGGCAGCGCGGCGGCGGCGGCGGCGTGGCGAGTTCATTACAGATTTATTGTCTCGACGCTCGCTGAAGTTTACCGTCAGATCCAGATTACAGGCTCGCTCCCTGTTCATTCCCCAGATTAAATAATCCGTAATGAAGATCCCATCACAGTTCCAATTCAGGTCCGCATCGTGTTCAGACAATACGTGTGTGTGTGTGTGTGTGTCCCTGTGTTGTCTCTCAGAGTCGGAGGGAGAACGTCTCGCCGAGCCGGCGGAAGTGAACGGCCGCTGCCTGCCGTGCCGGGACGGCTGTGCGTTCTGCCACGACGACTCGCCCTGCCTGGCGCACGAGGACGGCGTTCTTCGGCTGGCCGTCGCCTCGTTCCAGGGCCTGTGTCTGCTGCTCGACCTCGTCGGCATGCTCGCGGTCTACCGCTTTCGCCGCAACAAGGTCCGAGCGCCGTACGCCGAGCCCCGGCACCGCACCGCTACATTTTACAACCGCCTTAATGAGGACCGTAAACATGAGGACGAGAAGGTCCATCAAAAGGTCCAGTGGTTTTAAACGGCCAATCAGAATTAATGGGACTTTTTATACCATTTAGTACATTTACTGCAACCGATGCTACTGCACGCAGATCACACAGTTATATTACAAAAAGTCGTTAAGCAGATACTTTCATCCAAAACGACTTAATCAAGTATCTAACTTAATGGTTGAGGTAGAACGTTCTGAGCCTGGACCCACAAAGAGCAAGACGAAGTGACAAACCTGTTGAGGTTTTTTTTGAAGGTGAGGTCTTGTGAGGACCGAGGCTCAGTGGGGGGGGGGGGGGGGGGGATCCCAGCATCAACAGTGCAGGACACCCAAAGATCTGTGCAGTGATCAGGTGTCCATTTTCAAAAATTGGGAAAAACTAGATCAGTTCAGCTCAGGACTTAAAACCTCAAGCTTTAGATTAAGTCAGGACTTAAAACCTCAATCTTTAGATTAACTCAGGCTTTAAAACCTCAATCTTTAGATTAAGTCAGGATTAAAAAAAACCTCAAGCTTTAGATTAAGTCAGGATTTAAAAAACCTCAAGCTTTAGATTAAGTCAGGATTTAAAAAACCTCAAGCTTTAGATTAAGTCAGGATTTAAAAAACCTCAAGCTTTAGATTAAGTCAGGATTTAAAACCTCAATCTTTAGATTAAGTCAGGATTTAAAAAACCTCAACCTTTAGATTAAGTCAGGATTTAAAAAACCTCAATCTTTAGATTAAGTCAGGATTTAAAAAACCTCAACCTTTAGATTAAGTCAGGATTTAAACCTCAACTTTCAGCCCAAAACACGATCCACTAGGAAGTTCCTCTATGAAGTACCTCAGAAAACAAACACCAAATTGGATTGGGATCAGATTACTGGATTGGGATCAGATTACTGGATTGGGATCAGATTGTATCCGTATTATACCTCACAGTCTGCCCAACAACCGGCTCCCTCTGCAGGCTGCTTCATCCAGTTGTGTAACGTGTAAACAGGCGCTTTGGGATCAAACATTTTTCAGAGCTGCAGCCCAAAGAAAGCTTTTTATTGCGTTTGCATTTGCAACTGGAGTGAAGCGGTTACGGATCAGACGCCGGGGAGATTCTCTCTCCGCGCCGTCGCGCTCTGGACGGAGGACTGATGTGGAAAATTGAAACAGAATTCCGGCGAAGACTTTCATCCGTTTAGAGGATAAACACAAACAGCTCTACTGCTGATCCACAAGGGGGAGCAACACAGACAGGGGTGTACACGAAGTGGATACAGGGTTTAAACTGCAGCAGCACTGCCGTGTCTGATCCACTCACACACCACCACCACCACCACCACGTCAGTGCAGTCGTCACTGATCATACACATGGACTTTGTAGTTCTATAGTTCCATTTTGTAGTCCATCTGTATGATCAGCGGCGATGATAAACTGGAGGAGGGAAACGTCCCGTAATCCTCGATACCTGCAGGACCTCAAGACTTGGAACTTGCTCTTAGTGTTCCATGAACTCCGATGAGGTTCCGCAGGTCTAACAGCGGTGTATATACAGCACATGAATCACACGAACGTAAAGGTTTTTAAAAAACCCATTCGGCTGTGAACTGAATCTGATTAAACTCCTCGTCTCGTCTTTATGTTGCAGAGAATCAAAGCCTCTGGGTTCATCCTCCTCGAGACCGTGCTGTCCGGTTCCATCCTGCTCCACTTTCCCGTGAGTTCCCCAAGTCTCTGTTTCCGTTTGCAACACTAACACAAATCACAACGTACCCAGAACCTGGGACAACGTCTGATGTCCTATAAAGACGGCGAGTGACTCTGTTCCTTTTTTTTGGGGGGTTCTTGAGTCGTGCAGAGAGCTGCGAGACAGTGTGAGATATAGAGCTTTGTTTTATTAGTGTTTGATGGGGGCGGGGGGGCTGGTCGAGGTCTATTTTTAGCGTTGTAGGAAAGCATTAGTGTTGCGTATCTGATGTGACGGCTTCAGGAAGACGATGCTGCAGAGGTTCTAAGTGAGTTTGATGTTGGGGGGGGGAGGGGGTGGAGTGAATGTCTACCCCTGTATTAACGAGGAGAAGGCGGGAACACAAGATGGACAGGGTGCCAATCGGTGGCAGGGCATATCTCATAGGGGCAGATATTTTTTAGGGTTGCTGTTGCCGGGCCTGACTGCGAGACGTCCTCATACTTTCAGCCACCGCGTCCCCCGCCGTACGGAACGAGCGCGGCGTTGCATTATCCTCGCCGAAACCTCGAGCGCGCTAATGGCCGACGCTGGAAACCTTCTTCCTCGCGACGAGGCGCTGATGAAATCCGATTTGTGATGCATCCTGGGCCGCGGCTCGCCTCTCGCCGAGTGCATTTCCCTCTTTTCGCCGCTTCACCCTGAACGGGATCTGCTGAAAACGGAGATCCGTTATCTTCGCCGTCACTTACGCTTTAAGGAAAGAAATAATCGCCTTTGTGGGCTGGTTAGGCCGTGGAGCGGCGGTGGAGGTTTGGAGAGGGCTTCTGCTTATGTAACGGCGCTCGCGTTTCTCCGGCGGCGAAGTGCACCGCTGCTTTCTGCTCCATTTGTCTCTCGGAGGACAGGCTTCAGCTTCCTCCATCTGTCCCGGAAAAGCAAGACGAAGGAACGCGCGGTCCTGCTCCAACGCTTAGTGATTAAAGCAAGACCCCCGGCGTTTTACATCCTCCACACGGTTCCATTTACATCACATTTGGTCATTTAACAGCCGCTTTTTATCCAAAGCGACTCACAAAGTGAGCACAGGGTTGATACAGCGCCCCCTGGAGCAATGAGGGTTAAGGGTCGTGCTCAAGGACCCACATTGGTAACTTGAGTGGACCTGGGATTTGAACCCACACCCTTCAGATTGAAATCCCAACGCCCAAACCACTGAGCTACCGCGCCCGGTTCACCTCAGACCGACGCACAGGCATGCTGTGATGTCATCAAATACATAACATATCAAAGAACCCCGTGAGGAGGAAAGTCTAATGACAAGCGTCTTCATGTCCTTTAAATTGTAATGAAACAAAATTTTTGCACGTCTCTGCATTTAGTGTGGGCCCCAGGAGAACATGCAAATTCACCCGGAATAGACCTCGTTCACACGTCTTTAAATGCCAACTTTAAAACACCTACCCAGCCGCATCCTGTGAGGTGGAGGTGTGTAATACAGTGTACACAGTGTGAGTGGGTACAGGCTTTAAACTCCAGCAGCACTGCTGTGTCTGATCCAAGCACACCAACACTCCACCGCCGTGTCAGCGTCAGCGCAGCACTGAGAATCATCCACCACCTGAATAACACCTGCTCCATGGTGCTGCTGGCCATCAGAGATCACTGGCATTGGTCCCAGCAGGTCATGGAATCAGCTTTAGATGTGTAGTAAACCCACATAGGCACAGGGAGAACATGCAAATTCCCCACTCCAACCAGAAATCACAGGTGTAGTGAAGGACTACAGAATGTAATTATAGAACTACAAAGTCCATCAGTCCATCTGTATGATCGGTGACGCCGAATGAACAAGGTATTTAGAAACAAGCTGGCCGGTGTGTGTGTGTGTGTGTTTGTGTGTGTTCCCTGGAACGTTCCGTTATTGTAACTGTACGTTCCGTGGGTGTTATGATGTCACGGCCTCAGGTGCGGGTGCGATACGGAAAGACTCAGGATGCGGTGTGCAGTGGAGAGTCATGCATTTTTAACTCAACATCTAAAACGGCATGTTCAAAAATAACCCACTGATTAATTAATGCTCGTGTGTGTGTGTGTGTGTGTGTGAGACGGGGAGGGGGTCTTATCTAACGGCACGAAACACGCGAGGTGGACGACTGCAGAAAGCCGGCAGAACGAAAGCCTGAATTCAATCGAGCTACACACTCAGAACGGGGCGCCCATGCCGTGTACAGCTCATGATTTAATCCTGACACGAGTATGCGTTCACACACAGAAGGTACATATATATTTTAATAAAGCAATAAGGTACGAGAGGGCGTGGCATTGGTCTGAATAAATCGATTTAAAGTCATTAGTTATTAGTCCCTACGCGAAACAGAGTTGTTACAAACTGCCATTGCCACGCCTTGAAGGACCGAGGCCAGAGCTGACGGTGGTTCAAAGGTTTTCTTTAATGCAGAAGACACCGGGTGAAAACAGCCACAGACGAGACGGGTCATAAACATAACATTCAACAAATGTTCCAACACTCAACTCGGGAAAGAAAGGGCTTTTAAACGACAAAAACCCACAACGGCACCAGATCTCACAAATGAACACATAACAGGGTCCGACAGGGGGCGCTGCTGTACCACCCGGCAATACCACCAGCGACCAGTTGTGCTGATGTGACAGGAATACAGATACACCCCCTTTACCGTGATTTATTCACAATAAAACACAACCTCGGATGCCTCATTACTTTTATAAAACGCTTACAAACGCAGTGAAAGCAAAATTGTTAGTAATCTATTCTTCCGCGACGTAATCTAGTCCGGTTTTTAAAGTGAACGCTGATTGCGAAGGATTCCAGTTTCTGTAATGACCAAATTACAGAACGCAGTTAATTTTCATTCATTATCTCCCGCTTTATCCTCTATTAGGGTCGCGGTGGGGTTCCCCATACCCATCCAGGGGAGAACGTCTCAGGCGCTGGGCAGAGGACAGGGCGCCAATCCATCGCTGGGCACACACTCACTCACACAAACACACTCTATATGGGGCAATTTTGAGAATTCAATTGACTTGATCCATGTTTTTGGACTGTGGG
The DNA here is from genome assembly GCA_019802505.1 of Corydoras sp. C115. Lineage (NCBI taxonomy): Eukaryota > Metazoa > Chordata > Actinopteri > Siluriformes > Callichthyidae > Corydoras > Corydoras sp. C115. The sequence continues at coordinate 664,376 of JAFMOC010000014.1, forward strand.
AGGAAACCGGAGAACCCGGAGGAAACCCACGCAGACACGGGGAGAACATGGAAACTCCACCCAGATGGGGATTCGAACCGGGAATCCCTAGCGCTGAGAGGCGAACGTGCTAAACCACTAAGCCACCGTGCCGCCTGCAGTTAATTTTATTTTTTAAAAATGGGGAAAATAATGTATCATATATCACGCATTGATACGAATGTGAACGCCCCGAGGCGTGCGTTATTGTCAATAACGTCACGGCTGGACAATCGGCTCGGCCAATCAGATTAAAGGAGAGGATGTACCGGCTTTATAATGTAATATAATCTGCAACCCTGCTGTGTGTAATCACAACGACCCGCAGGGTCGTCGCCTCCTGGTAATAAAGCAACGAGATGAAGAGCGCAGCGGTGTTCCAGCTCATTGCTTCGGTGCTGGGATGATGGTCGTCAGCCTGGCCTGCGCTTTTATTTGGGGGAAAGAGCGTTGGGCAGATGTTGCTGCGGCGACTCTCCAGAGACAGACGAGCGCAGATGTGTTTGTCGCCGGCAGAGTCGCTGCGGAGTTATTTGCCATTTACGAAGAAAGGAACGGCGCAGGGAACAAAGATGTTCTGGCGCCGGCGCATTCTGCTGGCAGCCATGACCGAACAGACGAACACACACACACACACACACAGTCATTTTGAAAGGATGCCCGTTATTATTTTATATTCAGCGAGGTACCTGCAGGAGCCGACGGCGACAAACGAACGCTTTCACAAGACTTCAGAAGCATCAGAAGTGTTTGGGATTTTTCACAGGCCATGAATAAAAGTCCATGGTTCTTTTTAAAAATGAGGACACCGTGTGAGAACCGTGCTTTAAGCGGGGGTCTCGTCCTCGTTGAGTGGACAGGCAGATGGTCTATAGGTGGATCAAAGGATGGATATATGGATGAACGCGGGGGTGGGGGTGGGGGTGGATTTAAATGATAGATGGATGAATAATGCATGGCTGAACATCTGGGCGGCCAGCTGGATGGTGATGTGGAGAAGAGGATGGAGGGTAAAAATGAAGGGGTGGATGTGAATAACGCGGGGAATTAATGAACGATCGGATTAATCGATGTCCTAATTAATATGACGCATGGACGTGGAGATGCATGTGTGAATGTGAGTCATGGATCACAGTGCGAGGGTGTGGGGGGGATGAATGGGGGGACTGACTGTGGGATGTAATCGGGAAGCTGAAGCAGCTGACCTGTTGGTACCGGTTTCGTAGGTGATGATACTCTACTTCCAGCCGAACGTCCTACGCTGCGTCCTCCTGAGATGGGTCCGCCTCCTCGGGTTCGCAATCGTATACGGAACCGTGATTCTCAAACTGTACCGGTACGTAAACCCACTGTTTATACACTATATGGACAAACAATTAAATTATTCATTCATTCATTATCTTCCGCTTTATCCTCTATTAGGGTCGCGGTGGGGTTCCCCATGCCCATCCAGGGGAGAACGTCTCGGGCGCTGGGCAGATACACCCAGGACAGGGCGCCAATCTATCGCTGGGCACACACTCACTCACACAAACACACTCTATATGGGGCAATTTGGAGAACTCAATTGACTTGATGCACGTTTTTGGACTGTGGGAGGAAACCGGAGAACCTGGAGGAAACCCACGTGGACACGGGGAGAACATGGAAACTCCACCCAGATGGGGATTCGAACCGGGAATCCCTAGTGCTCAGAGGCGAACGTATTAAACCACTAAGCCACCGTGCTGCCTAAATTATTCAATCAGTGTCTTTTATTTAGTCCCATTGCCACAGGGGTAAATAATCAAGTGAAGAACGGGGCAATTTGGACAATGGCATGTCTCCAACATTTTGGGAACAGTTTGGGGAAGGCTTTTCCTGTCCCCATGAGGTCCATAAAGTAATAAACACTCACACACTGTGAGCGGTGGGCAGCCCTGTACATGGCGCCCAAGGAGCAGTTAGGGTCGGATGCCTTGCCCAAGTTCCCTTCGGAGTACGTGGTGGGACCGGGAATCGAACCGCGGACCTTCAGGTCACAAGTCTATGACCGTCCCAGGGCGTAAGCATAGCTGGATTAGTGGGTTGTTGCCTGCACTAGGCCTCGACTTGGGTGCTGTTCCCGAACCAGGTTATGATGTTCCCCGTGAGGATGCTTTCGACGGTGCAGGAGTAGAAGTTCTGCAGGACCTTGGAGGGCAGCCTGAAGTCTCGTAGACGTCTGAGGTGGTAGAGACGCTGACGAGCCTTCTTTGCCAGCTTGTTAATGTGGCGGGACCAAGATAGGTCCTGCGCGATGTGAACTCCACATCACTGGACCTGAGATTTAAACCCACAACCTTCAGATTGACATCCCAACCCCTGACCCACTGAGCCGTTGTGGGAAATGTTTCCCTCAAAACGGCGAGCGGTTTGTCTGCTCCTGTAGGTGTAATGACCGGGTGTGCCAATACGTTTGTCCATCAGGTCTTCGTGGTCTCATGTCTCCTCATGTGGACTGTGGTCGGCGTTCGTGTGATATTCACGTGTAATTTTGTTCCTGCACAGGGTCCTGAAGGTCTTCCTGTCGCGTACAGCCCAGCGGATCCCCTACATGACCAGCTGGCATGTGCTGCGCCTGCTGGTGGCCATCCTGCTGGTGGTCGTGTGGTTTCTGGTGGCCTGGACCTCAGCAATGTTCCAGAAGCACGATCCCCACCACACCCTGATCCAAGTGGGCGTGACACCGGAGGGTCTGCGCTTCAGCATGTGCCTGCTGGACCGCTGGGACTACATGATGGCAGTGGGTAGGTACTGCATCCGAAACGGGCTTTTTAGAGACCCAATGGTCACGACATGCTGCTGCGAGAACCCTCCTCAGAACGTCTCGGATTCTCACTGCTCTGAACGCCTTTTCTAAAACAGCCAACTGGCTCAATATGTAAGAAATGTACGTCGACGCCAACTCCCCAGGGCTTCTCAACACTGTGGTGGCAGCAAAGACGTGGGATTTGAAATTTAATCCGGGGGGGGGGGGGGGGGGCTCAGGGGGAGGATGGGAGAGCTCTCGTTCCCCCGGTTCTCCGACAGCCTGGAGCGAGTGGTAAAGAAGAAAGGCTGCCCGGGTCGATGTGGAAATACGGTGCAGGAAACACGGACCGGCTCCCGACGGAAACAGCGCCACCCATCAGCTCTGTTGCTCTGTGGTGGATGCAGTGTACTGTGTTGCTCTGTGGTGGATGTGGTGTACTGTGGTGTACAGTTGTAGATGTGTTGCTCTGTGGTGGACGTGTTGCTCTGTGGTGGACGTGTTGCTCTGTGGTGGACGTGTTGCTCTGTGGTGGATGTGTTGCTCTGTGGTGGATGTGTTGCACTGTGGTAGATGTGTTGCTCTGTGGTGGACGTGTTGCTCTGTGGTGGATGTGTTGCTCTGTGGTGGATGTGTTGCACTGTTTTTGAATTTGTATCTTTAGATATTAGATATAACACCTGATATTAATTTTCAGTAACGCGCCTTCTCTCCCATCGCCTCTAGCCGAGTTCCTGTTCCTGCTGTGGGGCGTGTACCTGTGCTACGCCGTACGCACCGTCCCCTCCGCCTTCCACGAGCCACGCTACATGGCCGTAGCCATCTACAATGAACTCCTCATCTCAGCGATATTCCACGTCATTAGGCAAGTTAATGCTGACCACGCGTTTCTGCTCCACGATCTAGAACCAGCATCACATCTCAATATGTTCCTCTTAATTATACACGGTTCCCCATGCCCATCCAGAGGAGAACGTTTAGGGCGCTGGGCACACACACACACACTCTCTCTCACACACTGTATGGGGCAATAGCTTCGAATAGCTTCAACAAATCAACGTGTTCCGTCTGTCAGCTGTTAGAACAAACTCCCAGATACAACACGATAAATCAACCGCTCTCAATTACACGTTCCCCACGTTACTGCCATCTGTAAAAGAGGAGCATCCCGCCCCCCTCCACCCTGCCCCCCATACCCTCCCCCCCCTACTGTGCACATAGACACACAATGACTCTAAAAAAAAACGAGTGTAATCACTCTTAAGGGTTGGACGGTCTCTGGCAGGTACAGTTTCCGCCCCGTCCTCGCCTTCGCAGCGTGACGGCACCCTCCGCTGGTGTTCAGAGATAAGACCGCCGCTCGTCTCGACGTCCGTGAATGACTCGGCTGAATGACTAATGCACTAATTAAGCCAGAATTCTGGGTCGGACCAGACAAGCTGTGTCTTAGCAACCCGTCCTCTGCGGACCCCGCTTCCTGCGGAGACGAGCGTTTTTAAAGTCCACTCGTTGTTTTCTTTGATAGTGCTCTTTAATAAGTTACTCATCAGCATCCTGATTAGAGAAGAGCCCGCACGCTAAAGGTCTAAAACTCGTAAGGGGCGTAATTAAGCAGTTGAGACGACCTCCCTGAAATGCGGCCTTCGGAGTAAATTCTGTTGTTGTGATCGCTGCCGTTCTTTTGCAGGTTCACCCTGGCTGACGGACTCCACCCAGACTGGATGCTCATGTTGTTCTTCGTGCACGCGCACTTAACGGTGACCGTGACTCTTGGGCTGCTGCTGATCCCAAAGGTAAACTGTTCTCATTCCAAACGCTGAACATGTTTAAATAAAAGAATATAGACAAATAACTTAGAGACAAATGTGCCGGGACGCCAACTCCACGAACACCCACCGAAGCCTTTTGCATCCTATTTATCCAGAAGAGCCTCTATGAGGTCAGGAACTGATGGTCTGATGAGCTCCATTCTTGTTCACCTGAAGCATTTTCAAAGTGGGTTGAGGTCAGGGCACTGTGCTGCATCATGAATTCAATAATTTGGTGGCGTGTCCCAATACATTTGTAAATGTATTTACACGATGTAAATATAGGTTTATATACCTGCATTTCAAAACCATCTAAAAGCCGAATCTCATTCCCTTCCAGTTTCTTTTCACTCGTACTCACGTGCAGGACGATATCGCTACGGAGGCGTACGAGGATGAGCTGGACATGGGACGTTCCGGGTCCTACCTGAACAGCAGCATAACTTCCACTTGGAGTGAGCACAGCTTGGATCCTGAGGACATAAGGGTGAGCAAGGTCTAAGTCGTTTTCTCAACAAGTCCCATACAAACATCTTCTATAAGAAAGCAAGCAAATCAAACCCCAAACCTGATGATGTATCCTACAGATTATCTATCTATTTTGCCCTAAATTCTGCACCGGTAAAAATGTGTGGGGTTGTTGTTTTTTGCCCAGGACGAGCTGAAAAAGCTGTACTCGCAGCTAGAGATCTACAAACGAAAGAAGATGCTGGCGAACAACCCTCATCTTCAGAAGAAGCGCAACTCCAAAAAGGGTATCGGGCGCACACTCATGCGGCGCATAACGGAAATACCCGAGACGGTCAGCCGCCAGTACAGTCGGGAGGACAGGGATGGGAGTGAACACGGCAGTAATCGCAGTACCCTGAGAAGGAACCCATTCGAACCTTCGCATGGTGGAAAACCAAGAGAGGACTCTTTAAAATGCAAGGTACTCTCCTTGAAACGGTCCCACAGCTTCGACCACGCCCACGACCAGGGAGGGAACGCCAATGGGGTTCCGCCGGACAAAATGGATACGTCGGTCACGGAGCTGTCGCTGTTGGACACGCTGATGGGAAGAAGGATTGCAAAGAAGAACCCCGAGGCACCAAAGGTGGAGCCTGCCGAATCCGCAGAGTCTGTTCCTCTAGTGTGCAAGTCGATCAGTGCACACAATCTCGCGGCGGAAAAGAAGACCACGCATCTGCGCTCGTCCATGATCCAGAAGTCGCTGAGCGTCATAACGAGTGCCAGGGGGACGTTGGGCCTCAGCGGGAAGACCAGTAGCATGGAAGACGCTAGCAAGAAGGGCCTCAAAGGCAAGGATTCTCAGATGCTTTCAGAGGTGGATGAAGGTCCAGAATGCTTCCCGAAGATGATCATCAGCCAGTCGGTGGAGTACACCAAGACCCCGAGCAAAATGGGCATCATGAAGCAGCAGGTCAGTGGAAGTCAACCTTCTATTTGCTCTGAGCCGGGAAGAAGTAAGGATCTGTACGACCTCTCGGAGGTGTGCCCATGGGAATTCGAAGAGTTGCCCACGCCCTCCGAGGGAAAGGCCCAGAAGCACGTCTCCATCGCCCCAAGTGAGAGCAACACCGTCCACGAGAGCTCCTTTAAAAGTGGACGCTCTCAGCAAAGACAAAAGACTCAGTCGCCCTCCAACCGGCGCCGCTCCAAAGATAAAGGGGGGACGAAAGCAGAAGGGAACGACCGGCATGGAGAGGGCAAGAAACCCAGATCCCCCCTCCACCTGAGCACCCACAGAACAGAGATCTGCCCCTGGGAGTTGGAGGATCCGTTTTTAAAAGAAGAAGGTCTGTCTGCCGATAGGACTAGTCGCAAAAAAAGCGTCACCCCGACGGACGAGAAGCCGAAGATCGTCCTCTCGGACATCTCCAAATCGACCGGCAGCCTTCTGCAGCCTCCAGCCCCCATGGCCGACATCTGCCCGTGGGACTACGACCAGCCTCCGTCCCCGAGCCAGGACAAGACCGCGAGTCCCACGCACCACTCGAAGAGGAGGGATTCCAATTCGAAGAGGAAGGGTTCGTGCTCGTCCAGAGGTAAAACCAGAGACCGGGAGGACGATAAACAAGGATCCAGAAGCAGAGAGAGGAGGAGCTCCTCCAGCAGATCTTCAGAGAAACGCTGCAGCCAAACGTCAGATACGGACCAGGGGGCGATGGGCGTCTCGGGAAGGAGGAGGAGCTCGACCAAGGAGGCTGGAATCACTGACAGTAAATACGCTGAGGTTTGGGAATCGCAGAGCGCGCCGGGCGTCTCCTCAAAGGGAAAACACTCTTCGGGTGGAAACAAACATATAGCAGCGGAGACGCCGACAGCGGCGGATGGGAACGCCAACAAGGCCGAGGTCTGTCCCTGGGAATTCGAAGGCAAGTCATTATGAAACGGACACTTTAACACACATGTTCAACACGTTACAGCACAGCGTTGCATTGTGGGGGAACCTTCGTCTATCTGCTTAACGACACTTCATACAGATCTGTGCACCAGAGCCGAAAGTATGTGGACATCGTCATTGTTTTTTTTTTTTTGTATTTGACCCAATCATTGACGATTTCAGTGTTGGTGACCCATGACACCATGGTCCCACATACCAGCATGGACATGAATTGGAATACCGGTTGTGTGCATTATTACTATTAAACATCAAATTCACAAATGCTTTATTTTGCATCTCATCTGCTTTACTTACAATACAGATGCTCTGCACTCTGTCGTCAACAACAACAAAAAACAAAGAAACAGACGGACTACAGTTTGTAACTGTGGAAACTACAAAGTCCATCTGTATGGTAGGTGAAGCTGGACTGTAAGGAGTGAAGCTAATAAACAGAGTTATAAGGGAATTAAGCAGTAGATTTAATTTAATATTGTTGTTAATTCTGTATTTATTCACTCAAACGTTTCACCTCTGTGAGGGCACAGCGTTCTGAAGGTCCTGAATGTTGAGTCACGCTCACGATAAATTAATTTATATCCATTTATAATCATGATTAATTGCAAAAAGCGATTAATCGTCTCATCCTTACCGAATGCAAAGTGCTTTTTGTAAGGAATTACACGCTACGTACACACGTCCACCTTAAAATTTCTTTCAAACGTCAGAATTAAAAGGTTTTTCGCGCAGTAAACGGGGCCCGAATCCCACGGAAGCTCGGTGTATACACACTTTGTGAGACAGCACGGCTCGTTTGTTTGGGGAAGCTGCATGGATGGGTTCATTTGTTGCATCGGTGTTGATATGGTATTGATTTCACGTTCTCCTCCGCACGGCCGCTCGGAAATTTCGTAGTGTTGTGATTTTGCATCAGTATCAGCTGTTGTGATAACGTTGTTACACGACCGGGTATCTACTGATCTCTGTATCCTCAGTGTGTCAGTGGTTTCTGCATGACAATCTGTATTTATCTGGACTGTTATCGTAGAATCAAAAGGATTGTTTCATGACTCACCCCAGTTAACGTCGTCGCGACCCGACCGCCGGAGGTTGCGCCTCGAGTCCGGTATCTTTCTATTGTACAATCATTTTGGTGCTCGTCTGTGATGGCATGCACATGGATCACATCCGATCTGCAATAAACTTCTCATGTTCAGATTATTATTGCGTCCCGTTGCATCAGTTCACGTCTCTCAAATGTGGATGCACTGCACGGGTGGAGGTGCTTCAGTACGCCACCTAAGTATCTACCTTCCACCGCATCTCCATCAGACCCTTCAGAGCCATGTTAAAACCACCTCCAACCAAACAGAACCAGCTACGGCACCGATTCCACCGTCTGAGACCTCTAGCGGACAAACCCTACAGCACTGAACCAGACCTCTGAAACCGTCTCCAACCATCCACCAAACCAAGCCAACAGCAGTGATGCAACCGCCTGGATCCACTCTCAAACCCCTTTAGAACCATCTGAATGCGCTGAGCCAACACCTCCTGCACCCTGCAGCACTGCACTGGCAATCTGGAACCACCTACAACCACCTACAACCACCCACACCACCAACACCACCATGCAAATCCAGCTACACCACTGATTAAACGGTCAGGAACCTCACTGCAACCACCATCAACATTAAAATAGCCATCTGCAACCACCTGTAGCCACCTGCACACACACACACACACACACACACACACACACACACACAAAAGCAATTAATATAATCACTTGCAGCACTTATTTAGTTCTCTAATGAACTCAGTCCAACCCCGGTGGTCTTTCAGTCTTCTGTAAGGTTAATGTGACGATTCTAACAAAATAAATAAAGAGCATTTAAAGTTCCTTTTCTTATAAATACAAATTTAAGTCGTTTGACAGGAAACAAACAAAGCCCTGCCGCCCGGCCGTGGAGTTAGCGTTAGATACTGCCGCCACCTTGTGGTGAATGTCACGTATTACAACCCTAAGTACAACCCCGCTATAGACTTATACTTGTTTAAATAAACTGTTTACAACGATTAAACCTTACCGATCACAACAGCAATATTAATAATAACATACTTAATTATGACAAGTAACAGTGATTCGTTATTTATTATTATTATTATTATTATTATTATTCATTCATTATCTTCTGCTTTATTCAATTGACTTGATCCATGCTTTTGGACCGTGGGAGGAAACCGGAGAACCCGGAGGAAACCCACGCGGACACGGGGAGAACATGGAAACTCAATCCAGATGGGGATTCGAACCGGGAATCCCTAGTGCTGAGAGGAGAACATGCAAAACCACTAAGCCACCGTGCCGCCCTATTATTATTATTATTATTCATTCATTCATTCATTCATTCATTATCTTCCCGCTTTATCCTCTATTAGGATCGCGGTGGGGTTCCCCATTCCCATCCAGGGGAGAACGCCCCGGGAGCTGGGCAGATACACCCAGGACAGGGCGCCAATCCATCGCTGGGCACACACTCACTCACACAGACACACTCTATATGGGGCAATTTGGAGAATTCAATTGACTTGATCCATGTTTTTGGACTGTGGGAGGAAACCGGAGAACCCGGAGGAAACCCACGTGGACACGGGGAGGACATGGAAACTCCACCCAGATGGGGATTCGAACCGGGAATCTCTAGCGCTGAGAGAACATGCTAAACCACTAAGCTACCGTGCCGCCCTATTATTATTATATATATTTAATTTTAATTTAAATTTTTTTACATGGTGGAGCACAACAACAAGCTGCCGTTCTTCACCCCGATCCTGACGAACTCTGTAAAATCTGCCACAACAAGCTGAGCAGGACAGAAAACCACATTAAAGCCCGACGGCCGAGTTGAGATCCTGTTCCGCGGCTTCAGCAGGCAGCTCCAATTCACAGCTTCAAACGAGCTTTCACTGGCAGCTGATCTGCTGCCACTGTTCTCACACCTCATGCTCAGCTTTCAGACCAAGTTTCACCAATTTGGAACGATTACAGAGAGAAACCATCCATCCATCCATTACCTTCCGCTTTATCCTCTATTAGGGTCTCGGTGGGGTTCCCCATGCCCATCCAGTGGAGAACGTTTCAGGCGCTGGGCAGATACACCAAGGACAGGGCGCCAATCCATCACTGGGCACACACTCACTCACACAGACACACTCTATATGGGGCAATTTGGAGAACTCAATTGACTTGATCCATGATTTTGTACTGTGGGAGGAAACCGGAGAACCCGGAGGAAACCCACACAGACACGGGGAGAACATGCAAACTCCACCCAGATGGAGATTTGAACCGGGAATCCCTAGCGCTGAGAGGAGAACATGCTAAACCACTAAGCCACTGTACCACCAGCATTTCATCAGGATTTATTAAAAGCTTTATCCTATATTAGGGTCGCGGTGGGGTTCCCCATGCCCATCCAGGGGAGAACGTCTCGGGCGCTGGGCAGATAGACCCAGGACAGGGCGCCAATCCATCGCTGAGCACACACTCACTCACACAGACACACTCTATATGGGGCAATTTAGAGAATTCAATTGACTTGATCCATGTTTTCGGACTGTGAGAGGAAAGCGGAGAACCCGGAGGAAACCCACACGAACATGAGGAGGACATGGAAACTCCACCCAGATGGGGATTCGAACCGGGAAGCGCTGAGAGGCGAACATGTCAATCACTAAGCCACCGTGCCGCCGGCTTTTCATCAGGATTTATTAAAAGCTTTCTGATTTGTACAAAAGAAGTGAAAGTGTTTCTGAAGCATTAGCAGTGTAATTAATTAACCGGCTCTTTGAGATGCAAGAGAAAAAAATAAAAATAAAGTAACCACAAAGATTTTCACATTGTGATCCGGTGAAGCCACCATCCAACCAAGAGAACAGGTTTGCAATATCATAAATCATCATTTAATTAATGATCTATTCATTAAAGTAGTGCATTAACGCAAAGCAGCTTCACAATTCATTCATTCATTATCTCCCGCTTTATCCTCTATTAGGGTCGCGGTGGGGTTCCCCATGCCCATCCAGGGGAGAACGTTTCGGACGCTGGGCAGATAGACCCAGGACAGGGCACCAATCCATCGCTGCTGCTTCACAATGTTCTAGATATAAAGAGCGAGTTTATGAGGAGCTCAGCCGGTGTTAACATTTACATTAGTACAGATTTTCATTCATTATCTTCCGCTTTGTCCTATATTAGGGTCGGGGGGGGGGGGGGGGGGTTCCCCATGCCCATCCAGGGGAGAACGTTTCGGGCGCTGGGCAGATAGACCCAGGACAGGACGCCAATCTATCACTCATACACACACTCTATATGGGGCAATTTGGAGAACTCAATTGACCTTGAACCATGTTTTTGGACTGTGGGAGGAAACCGGAGAATCTGGAGAATTTATCCTCTATTAGGGTCGCGGGGGGGGGAGGGGGGTTCCCCATGCCCATCCAGGGGAGAACGTTCCGGGCGCTGGGCAGATAGACCCAGGACAGGACGCCAATCTATCGCTGGACACACACTCACTCACACAGACACACTCTATATGGGGCAATTTGGAGAACTCAATTGACTCGATCCATGTTTTTGGACTGTGGGAGGAAACCGGAGAACCCGGAGGAAACCCACGTGTACACGGGGAGAACATGGAAACTCCACCTAGATGGGGATTCAAACCGGGAATCCCTAGCGCCGAGAGGAGAACATGCTAAACCACTAAGCCACCGTGCCGCCTAGTACAGATTTAATATGTAATATTTAGTCACGTTTGGACACGCCCCCTTTTTGCCCCACTTATTTTGCATATTTGTGGACTACAGTACGTACTGTGTACTCTGTTCTCTATTGGTCAGGACCTGGATTGGGGGGGTGCATTAGTCCTATCCCAGCAGTGTCACTGAGGTGGAGAAATGGAACTCCAGCAGCACTGCTGCACTAAATCCCCCCCCCCTCACCACATCAGTGTGACTGGAGAACTGACAACAAACAATCCACCACCCAAATGATACCTGTTCTCCGGACCAAGAGAGAACCAACAGGGAACTAACAACAACAAAGAACACAGATGGACTACAGTCTGGAATTGGCGCACTTTCAAAAACACAGCAGAGATGATGTTGTTATAGCTGAAAAAGGGGGGCATTTAGAATGAGATGCCACTGATGCTCCTGTAAGTGGTACTTATTTACTGTATTTATAAATTAATGTTGTCGTCAGTAACTTCGTCACACGGCAGGTTTGTAAAAAAAATAAAATAAAAAAGTCTGAACGTTAGTGAAACGCAGCGTGGTCATTTTTAAAAACGTTTATTGGTTCAGATTTTCTCCTCATGACATGACATTCCAAGCGTGCCACATTTTTTTTTTTCTTTTTTTTTTTTTCACATCACCGGCTCCACCACCACTAAGCGGCTGCTCAGAGTTTCCACTGAGCCGGCCAAAAAAGTACCCCGCCGTCCCTCCCTGGGTGTGCGAACACAGCCGGGAGTGTGCAGGGCGCCCGATGCCAGAGCTTCAGGTGAGCCGCAGCCACGCCGGACCTCGAGTGAACCGTCCGTCGTACACACAGACACACGGCGTCGCCGGCGTCGTCGTAAAACTATGTTCATAAATAAAACAGATCTCCTCTGACATTCAACAAGTCTCCCAAGCTGTCGCCGCCGAGTCGCAAAAAAATATATTCTTGAAATGTTACCGTCGTCAGTATATATATATATATAAAAAAAATAAAAAAACACACACCTCTAACAGCTGGGCAGGATAAAAAAAAAACACAGACTGGACATCTGGACAGAAGTCCGGCTGAAGCAAGTCCTACATTCATCACGGGGGCAGGTGCCGAGATTTTCGCGTTAAAAGTCTGGCGGCTACCATAATCGGACTGCGTTATTGTTATTGTTGTAGCCTTGAGGCAAATAGGCTACAGATCAGATAAGGTTTCATGTCTCTCGTACTACGTGGGAACGTAGTAGAACCTCCACCTATTCAAACATCTCAGCGTTACTAACATTAGAATTACACAGTCTATGCATAATAAACCGTTTCTGTTATAATAAAATCACAGGGTCGCGGGACAGCCAGCTGAGGCGGCGACATCATTAGGATTTTGACTTAAAAACGTCGTTTCGGAGGCACGATGGTCACGAAAGGCAGGACTGACTAGCTTCCTTTTTAAAGTGTGAGCTTTGTATGTTCTCCCTACGACACCCAAGTGAACGGTGCATATGCATCCGTCTGCCCTGTGATGGACCGGTGACCTGTCCAGGTGATAGACGCTCCCCCACGGCCCTGATCAGGATAACCGGTTGCGAACGGCTGACGCGGCGATGCCGAACGAGGTTCCCGCTGATCGGCACCTGCCCTCCAGCCACACGGCCGTCGCTCGCGACATCTACCTCTATCCCACCTTAATTATTCCATCCCATAATAAACGACGAGAAAAAAAAAAGAATCTAGATCATTTAAGTGTAAAAAAAAAAAGGTTAGAAATCGTTTAGGGCTATGAAAATGTTACAGCTTATGTTCTACAGTTATTTTAAAGGCAATTTTTTTTTTTAGGGCGAAAAGGCGAGTGGGGGGGAGGGGGGTGTCACATGATGTCGACGAACAGCTCCCCGTTGGCCGTGTGGCAGGAGCGGCGTGAGCCGGAGAGTTCGGAGGGCACGTTGGCGAGGAGGCGTGGTCTGGGCACAGTGCTGTAGGCGTGAGGGTGCGAGCGCAGGCTGCGCACACTGCCCTCGCTGGGCGCGCGCTCGCGGCGCGGGTCGAAGTCGGACGCGTCCCCCGGCTCGGTGGCGGGCTTCGCCTCGTTTCGGCTCCAGCTGCAGTTCGAGCCGCTGCTTCCTGCGCCGGGACACAAAGGGATCCTGCGTTATGATTCGTTCTCGCTGCGGACCGCTGACTTGGATCGGGCGCGGTGGCTCAGTGGTTCGGGGTGTTGGGTTATCAATCTGAAGGTTGGGGGTTCAAATCCCAGGTCCACTGAAGTTACCAGTGTGGGTCCTTGAGCGAGACCCTTAACCCTCATTGCTCCAGGGGGCGCTGTGATGAACCCTGTGCTCACCTTGTAAGTCGCTTTGGATAAAAACGTCCAATAAATGACTAAATGTAAATGTAAATGGATCGGATTCGTTCATCCATCCATCTTTTATCTTCCCCTTTATCCTCTATGAGGGTCATGGGGGGGGGGGGGGGGTTCCCCATTCCCATTCAGGGGAGAACGTTTCGGGCGCTGGGCAGATACACCCAGGACAGGGCGCCAATCCATCGCTGGGCACACACTCACTCACACAGACACCCTCTATATGGGGCAATTTGGAGAATTCAATTGACCTTGATCCATGTTTTTTGGACTGTGGGAGGAAACCGGAGAACCCGGAGGAAACCCACGCGGACACGAGGAGAACGTGGAAACTCCACCCACATTGGGATTCGAACTGGGAACCCCCAGCGCTGAGAGGAGAACATGCTAAACCACTAAGCCACCGTGCTGCCATGGATTTGTTTATTCATTCATTCATTTATTATCTTCCCCTTTATCCTCTATGAGGGTCATTGGGGGGGGGGGGGGGGTTCCCCATGCCCATCCAGGGGAGAGCGTTTCGGGTGCTGGGCAGATAGACCCAGGACAGGACGCCAACCTATCGCTGGACACACACTCACTCACACAGGCACACACTCTATATGGGGCAATTTGGAGAATTCAATTGGCCTTGATCCATGTTTTTGGACTGTGGGAGGAAACCGGAGAACCCGGAGGAAACCCACGCGGACACGGGGAGAACATGGAAACTCCACCCAGATGGGGATTCGAACCACTGAGAGGCCGCCATGGATTTGTTTATTTATATATAATGTTTCCTTGAAAGTGCAGGGATAGGATATAAGCATGGAATAAAGTGACAGTAAACGCATGCAGGGTTGAAGGGGTTAAGGGGCATTACCCTCGCTGTTCTGGCTGCCCGCGCTGCCTCCACCGGCCTCCGAGTGGTGGTGAGGGTGGTCGAGCACGGACGGCGGGTACTGATAGGGGAAACTGGGCCACGGCGCCTCGGCAGGGTGCAGCAGAGGAGCCAGCGTGTCCTGATCGGACGCCCCACTCGAGCCGTCCTGCTCCTGCAGGGACAGATGAGCCATATCTGCGGGGACAGAGAGGAGGCGTGTCATCGTCATCCCCAGCGTCAGAACGCTGGATTTCTTACCACTGCCGTCGCCCTCTACTGGCTGTTTAAAGCAAACGGACAGAACGCTGGGCTCCCAGCACGTTTCCGGCTGAATCAGAGTCAACGAATCAAAGAATCGGAGTCGACTCACTGCCCGACAGGTCCCCGAACACGTAGTAGCACTGCTCCGAGAAGGTGATCTTGTTGACCGTATGGCGGATGAAGCCGGCTTTCAGCAGGTTGCTGGCGTATTTGCGCGCCTCCCGCCGGTCGGCGAAACCCTCCACGTGGTGGAAGAGCCAGTCGACCACATCGGAACCTGAACCAACGCACAAGCACGCATCGTTTACACAGCGACGGAAGGAATGCCATTTACATGCAGCAGGTGGAGCTAGTGAGTAAAGGTTCAATTAAGGCTAATTAACATCGGCGGTTTAATCAGACGGATCTGCTCGACTCTGAACTCCGAACTACGAACCTATGAAGGCGTTGGCTATGGTGATCTTGAGCCACATTCTGTCTCGAACCTCCAACCCCGAATCGGGACAGGCCATCGCCTTGGCAACGGTCGCCATGTCGCTGTGAACGGACAGGTGGTAGTCGTCAAAACCTGCAAACAAAAACACGCAAACATAAAGACCACAGGGTTTTTCTTTTTTTCATGTTCCTATGGATCTTTTTGTGTTTATTGTACGTTTTTTTTTGTGTACGTTTTTTTTTTTTTTACGTTCTTTTTGTGTTTAATGTACGTTTTTTATGCGCATTTTGTGTCTTTGGTGCGTTTTTATTTTTGTTTTGTCACATGTTTGAGTTTTTCTTGATCTATTTGTGTTTTTTTTTTTGTTTCTTTTTATAAAAATTTTTATTAGGGGAAGAATAAAGTTCTTCCCCTAATAATAAAGAATAAAGAATTTTCCCACAGTCCAAAAACATGGATCAAGGTCAATTGAGTTCTCCAATTTGCCCCATATAGAGTGTGTGTGAGCCCAGCGATAGATTGGCGCCCTGTCCTGGGTGTATCTGCCCAGCGCCCGAAAAGTTCTCCCCTGGATGGGCATGGGGACCCCACGACCCTAATAGAGGATAAAGCAGAAGATAATGGATGGATGTTTGCTATACATCTTTGACATCTTTCTCGTGACCTATTTGTGTTTTTTGCTTGTTATGTATTTTAAATCCGTTTTCCTAATATTTAATTAATATTAATGAGTTTATAGAATTGAATTTACCACATGGTAGAAAATAAAAGTTCGTACAGCTCATTTAAAATCACACATCTTGGCTGCTCTATGTAATATAAATAAATATCATTCCAATAATAACAAATGACATAATAACATTATTATAAATAAAAATAATAACGTGTTTTTACTGAATTTTGCCTTATGGGAAATATATTTTTAGTTCGCCATTTACAAAATGCTATCTACATTAATACACACACACACACAAACACAAACACACACACACACAAGCTATTTTCACCAAATAACAGCACGGTTCGATTTCTTACGCTCAGTGTCGGGAATAGAGCTGGAGATGGAGGAACTGGTGGAGGTGACGGTGCTCATCGAGGGGCTCATGCCATAGGGGGGGTATATACCGGTCATGGCGGCCGTGTGAGACACCCAGGCCGCCGGGTCGATGGGCCGGATGGGTTCACCTGCAAAAAACCCCCGGGGCATTAAAGCAAACGTGACATCCAAACCGGCTCAGGGGTGCAAGGTGGAGGCTGAGGGTGCACACTCACTGCGAGGCAGCGTGAAGCAGTTGGTTGGATTGGGATCCCAGCACTTGGCCACCGTGAGGGAGACGGGTCTGTGCACACACACACAAAAAAAAAAAAGTCAGACATGTCACACAGGCAACAAAGGTTAGGAGAGGACAGCAGGGGGCAGTGTGTGGAGCCTCACCCGGGTTTGTGCACGATGTCTCTTAAAACACGCACGGCGTCGTCGTTGCACATGTTTTCGAAGTTTATATCATTAACCTGCAAAAGAAAAAAAGGTCGAGGAGTTAAATCCCGTCCTGCTATAAGCCCCCTGCCGCCCAAATGACGCCCCACACCCACCTGCAGCAGCATGTCGCCCGGTTCGATCCGCCCATCGGCTGCCACGGCCCCGCCCTTCATTATGGAGCCGATGTAGATCCCTCCGTCACCGCGCTCGTTGCTCTGCCCGACGATGCTGATGCCCAGGAAGTTATACTTCTCTAAATGAACCAGAAAAAAAAAAAAGATTAATGAAACCAACCATCCATCATTATTATAGAGCAGTGAAGCCAATGTGGAGAACCGATAACCCACTCTACATTCATTCATCCATCATCTCCCGCTTTATCCTCTATTAGGGTCGCGGTGGGGTTCCCCATGCCCATCCAGGGGAGAACGTTTCGGGCGCTGGGCAGATACACCCAGGACAGGACGCCAATCTATCACTGGGCACACATTCACTCACACAGACACACTCTATATGGGGCAATTTGGAGAACTTAATTGACTTGATCCATGTTTTTGGACTGTGGGAGGAAACCGGAGAACCTGGAGGAAACCCACGCAGACACAGGGAGAACATGGAAACTCCACCCAGATGGGGATTCGAACCGGGAATCCCCAGCGCTGAGAGGAGAACATGCTAAACCACTAAGCCACCGTGCCACCCCAACTCTACATAATTCATTCATTCATTCATTCATTCATTATCTTCCGCTTTATCCTCTATTAGGGTCGCGGTGGGGTTCCCCATGCCCATCCAGGGGAGAACGTTTCGGGCGCTGGGCAGATACACCCAGGACAGGACGCCAATCCATCGCTGGGCACACACTCACTCACACAGACACACTCTATATGGGGCAATTTTGAGAATTCTATTGACTTGATCCATGTTTTTGGACTGTGGGAGGAAACCCACGCGGACACGGGGAGGACATGCAAACTCCACTTAGATGGGGATTCGAACCGGGAATCGCTAGCGCTGAGAGGAGAACATGCTAAACACTAAGCCACCGTGCCGCCTACTCTACATAATATTAATAATATATTATTTTTACTTCAGTTAAGTGACTAAAATGACTCAGTTCTTCCCAACAAACAGGACCAGCACCACTTCACCTTTAACCCCCACACACAGGAAATCTGACATATTGGGAGAACATGCAAATTAGTAGCTGCCTTAAACCTAAAACACAGGCCTGACTCGTGTCTATCGTCTCCCGTTTTGTATAAAGTTAAAAGTGAATCACATGCGGGCGGCACGGTGGCTTAGTGGTTTAGCATGTTCTCCTCTCAACGCTAGGGATTCCCGGTTCGAATCCCCATCTGGGTGGAGTTTCCATGTTCTCCCCGTGTCGGCGTGGGTTTCCTCCGGGTTCTCCGGTTTCCTCCCACAGTCCAAAAAACATGGATCAAGTTAATTGAGTTCTCCAAATTGCCCCATATAGAGTGTGTCTGTGTGAGTGAGTGTGTGTCCAGCGATGGATTGGTGTCCTGTCCTGGGTCTATCTGCCCAGCGCCCGAGATGTTCTCCCCTGGATGGGCATGGGGAACCCCACCGCGACCCTAATAGAGGATAAAGCAGAAGATAATGAATGAATCACATGCTTTATTATACTCTACATGAATTACTGTTTGGTGCATCACCTCCCCCCCACCACCACCACACACACACACACACACACACACTGCAGCGTATTATGAATCATGTACAGATTCGCAGGTTCTCACTCTTTAAAGAGGCGCAGAGAGGAACTTACCCATGTTTAAAGTGACGGTGATGATGTTCAGGGACATGGTGGAGTCGGTGATGCTGCTGAATGAAGAGGACTGCACACAGAGCAGAGAACATTAATCCAGATGTTTGAGCTGCACTCTGGAATGAGACGCCCCACCTCGGGAGTTCGGGTTCTTACTCTTTCCATGTGGTTGGCTTTGGGTTTCCGCCGCCGCCGCCGGTGCCGCCTCATCAGGCGCGAGTTTGCACTCTGCTCCGTGACGCTGCTGAACCTGAGAGAAGACGCAGGGTTATTCTGACGGACCGAGACACTAACGAGGTTCAATCGATGTGGTTTGGACATCGTACAAAGTGATGAGGTTTAGATTGGCTCAAAGATGCTGAGGATGGAGCCACCAGGCAGGAGGTGGAGGAGAAGGTCCAGGAGGGGGTTTATGAAGGAGGGGAGGAAGTGTATAGCTGAAATAAGTGAAGTTGTTATTCGCATCGTCTGATGGAGAAGCTCCGTACCGGCTGGTGGATCCGTCGTCGTCCGAGTCGAAGCAGCTGCTGGACTCCAGTTCGCTGCTCATGAGAGACGAGCGACTGTCACAGATGTCGTAGCCTCCCAGATCCATCCCTCTGCCGACTCGGGTGTAACCATTTGTCCTCCCGCCTGCAGGGGGCAGCAACATGCAAACAGGATGGATGAGTTACGTTCCACATTAGAGAATCAGACAAAGAAAAGATGTTGGAAATGAGCTTGTCTGTTTCCTCGACACTCCAAATTTTTTAAATCATTCTCTCTCTCCATTTTATATATATATATATATATACAGTTGTGATCAAATTTATTCAACCCCCAATGCTGCGAAGGGTTTTATGGAATTCAGTGCACATTTGTAATTGTGTTCATAATGAAATCTTACAAGGACTTGTTAAAGAACTAAATGCAACTAAGATGGCATCAATTGTTTTTGTCATAAAGTTTTAAATGGCCTTTTTGTGATTTCTTCATTGACACAATTATTCAACCCCTTTACAACTACCACTCATAAGAACAGAGGTTCATTCCAGTGTTTTCAATCAGGTATTGAAAACACCTGTGGATGTCAACGAGCAGCAATGAAGCATGATAAGCACAAATTAGGCAGATTTAAAAGGACTGTGATACTCCGCTCCTTCTAGACATCTACTGGTGTGTTTACAAGCATGGTGAAGGCAAGAGAATGGTCCCAGAAGACAAGAGAAGAGGTTATTGCTCTTCACAAGAATGGCAATGGATATAAAAAGATTGCGAAGTTGTTAGATATTCCAAGAGACACTATCGGAAGTATCATTCGCAAGTTCAAGTTAAAGGGCACAGTGGAAACGTTACCTGGTCGTGGCAGAAAGAAGATCCTGACCATGACTGCTGTGCGCTACCTGAAGCGTAATGTGGAGAAAAATCCCCGCGTGACTGCTAAGGAACTGAAAAAAAAGACCTGTCAGATGTGGGCACTGAAGTTTCAGCTCAGACAATAAGGCGCGCACTGCATAACGAAGACCTCCATGCCAGAACTCCCAGGCGCACCCCCTTGCTGACTCCAAAGAACAAGAAAAGTCGACTGCAGTATGCCAAAAGTCATGTGGACAAGCCACAAAGGTTTTGGGACAGTGTACTGTGGTCAGATGAAACTAAATTAGAACTGTTTGGGACAATGGACCAGCGCTATGTTTGGAGGAGGAAGAACCAGGCTTATGAACAAAAGAACACCTTGCCTACTGTGAAGCATGGCGGGGGGTCAATTATGCTTGGGGGCTGTTTTTTGCTTCTAATGGTACAGGAAAGCTTCAACGTGTGCAGGGTACCATGAATTCCCTTCAGTACCAGGAGATCTTGGAGGAAAATGTGATGGAGTCAGTCACAAACCTGCGGCTTGGGAGACGTTGGACCTTCCAACAGGACAATGATCCGAAGCACACATCCAAGTCCACTAGAGCATGGTTGAACATGAAAGGCTGGAACATTCTAGAGTGGCCATCACAATCACCAGACTTAAATCCAATTGAGAACCTCTGGTGGGACCTAAAGAAGGCAGTTGCAGTGCACAAGCCTAAGAATGTGACTGAACTGGAGGCTTTTGCCCATGAAGATACCCATAGGTCGCTGCAAGACACTTGTGTCAAGCTATGCTTCACGCTTGAAAGCTGTCATAACTGGAAAAGGATGTTGTACTAAGTACTGAAAAATAATGTCACTAGGGGGTTGAATAAAACTGATAATGATGTGAGCACAGTAAAGACATTTGTGGTTATTCCATCATAAATATTATGTTATATTTGTCTAATTTATAAGTGCCTCTTTGATATAATTGTAAATAAGATGACTGAAATGATCCAAATCAATGTCAAACTGGCCAAAACACTTTATTTCAGTGGGGGTTGAATAAATTTGATCACAACTGTATATATATATATATATATATATATATGGGGTGGCACGGTGGCTTAGTGGTTTAGCATGTTCTCCTCTCAGCGCTAGGGATTCCCGGTTCGAATCCCAATCTGGGTGGAGTTTCCAGGGTTCCCGTGTCTGTGTTGGTTTCCTCCCGCAGTCCAAAAACATGGATCAAGTCAATTGAGTTCTCCAAATTGCCCCATATAGAGTGTGTCTGTGTGAGTGAGCGTGTGTCCAGCGATAGATTGGCGTACTGTCCTGGGTGTATCTGCCCAGCGCCCGAAACGTTCTCCCCTGGATGGGCATGGGGAACCCCCCCCCGCGACCCTAGTAGAGGATAAAGCGGAAGATGATGGATGGATGTGTGTGTGTGTATGTATGTATATATATATATATATATATATATATATATATATATATATATATTAGGGGTGTATTCAACTAAGGATTTTCATAGTCGAATCTGATTCGTCAGATTTTCCCTATAGTCGACTGATAGTCGAATCAGTTAAAAATTTCACCACAAGATGGCGCTATAAGTGTGGTTTTTAAAAAAGATTTTTTTAATATATATTTTGTTATATATTTTATATTGTTAAAGCGCACACATCATTTAAAAAAAATATTAACAGAAATTAGGATGATTTTATTTGACAAAAGGCTATATATATAACGAAAACAAAGACATTTCATGTAAAAACTAATGCTTAGCAGCAGCCATGGGCACCCCCATGTGGTCAAAATGGTACATTCGACTATGAGGTTCATAGTAGACTACGGTTCTCCGAATCGAAGAATCAGCGAATATTGCAGCTCACCCCTAATATATATATATATATATATATATATATATATATATTGTCCAGAATGCTGGTGTCCACATATTTTTGGAGTGTCAACTGATCTAGTTGGAGACTCTTGCACATGGCAGAGGGCGACGGTGAGCGCACGCATTCCTGCGACCGGATTTTTAACTTAATGAGGACAAACTTAATAAACGTGGGTGGAATGTGGGCTTCCCCCACACACTGCGCTTATTAAACTCCCAACATGCAGGGAGTGAAAAAAAAAAACAACCCACTCAGAACGCGTCCAGCGCATGTTACCCACCTCTAATCCCCCGCGCGACAAGAACAAAAGTATTAGGGAATTCCTTTAAATCATTGAACCCAGTCTTACTTCCAGAAGAGTCTGAGAGAAAACAATTCCAGTCCTGCGGCAGGGAGCACGGAATGCTTTGAGCTTAGTGAGAACAGTTTAGGGAAGGCCCTTTAGAGAAACAGCACAAAGCAGGGTCCATAAAAACCCGGAGGGGGCGGAGTTTGGTGTGAATGGTGTTCAGGCACCCAACAATGAGCCCTGACCCCAACCCCATAAAACTCCTCTGGAATGAAAACTCCTCCGGTTCCACGGATGCTCTTTGGAAGGAACAAGCAGAAACCCCACAGACACGCTTCCATCTGGTACCTGAATGGTCGTGCGAGTGCTTCTTTCTCGACCGGTCTCGCTCCCTCCGGTGGGACACCACCGAATCCGTCTCGGTCTCGTCCTCCCCGCCATGACGGGTGCTGGCTGCTTTTGGGCTGAAAGAGGCGAACACCAAAATAAGACCTGATTTTAATTTAAAAGATTTAAAAAAACAACAACACACAACCCCCACATCACGGTCACTGCAGTGCCGAGCATCATCCACCACCCAAATTCATTCATCCATTATCTCCCGCTATTTTTATCTTTATCCTCTATTAGGGTCGCGGTGGGGTTCCCCATGCCCATCCAGGGGAGAACGTCTCGCTGGGCGGATAGACCCAGGACAGGGCGCCAATCCATCGCTGGGCACACACTCACTCACACAGACACACTCTATATATGGGGCAATTTTTTTGAGAATTCAATTGACCTTGATCCATGTTTTTGGACTGTGGGAGGAAACCGGAGAACCCGGAGGAAACCCACGCAGACACGGGGAGAACATGGAAACTCCACCCAGATGGGGATTCAAACCGGGAATCCCTAGTGCTGAGAGGAGAACATGCTAAACACTAAGCCACCACCCAAATAACACCTGCTATTCTCATCAGAGAATAGAGATGGACTACAGTGCATCACTGTAGAACTAAAAGTAAAAATACAAAGAACTACAGAGTGCATCTTGTTTTTGGATACGGGTTTGGGTGTAAAACTGGATCAGGACATTTAAAAAAAATAAAAATAAATCATACCAGACTCAAACCCTGGCACACTTTATAGTAATGGCACTCAAAATTTAATAGAGCACTTCAATTTAATAAAGCAATAAGGCACGAGGCGGCACGATGGCTTAGTGGTTTAGCATGTTCTCCTCTCAGCACTAGGGATTCCCGGTTCGAATCCCCATCTGGGTGGAGTTTCCATGTTCTCCCCGTGTCCGTGTGGGTTTTCCTCCTGGTTCTCCGGTTTCCTCCCACAGTCCAAAAACATGGATCAAGTCGAATTCTCAAGATTGCCCCATATAGAGTGTGTCTGTGTGAGTGAGTGTGTGCCCAGTGATGGATTGGCGCCCTGTCCTGGGTGTATCTGCCCAGCGCCCGGAACGTTCTCCCCTGGATGGGCATGGGGAACCCCGCCGCGACCCTAATAGAGGATAAAGCGGAAGATAATGAATGATTGAATAATAATAATAATAATAATAATAATAATAAATAACGTGTCATAAATATAGAATCACTGTTACTTGTCATAATTAAGTATGTTGTTATTAATATTGCTGTTGTGATCGGTAAGGTTTAATCGTTGCAAACAGTTTATTTAAAGAAGTATAAGTCTATAGCGGGGAACCGAGACGTTCTCCCCTGGATGGGCATGGGGAACCCCACCGCGACCCTAATAGAGGATAAAGCGGAAGATAATGAATGAATAAGGTATGAGAGGGCGTGGCATTTATGTGAATTAAACACCTAAAGACGTATTATTAGTCCCCAGTTCTATTAATCTGTATTTTATGATTTAAAATAATGTATTGTACATCACGCCTTGATACGAACGCAAAGCGCTCGATATTGTGGATGATGTCACGGCTGGATTTACGGAGTTTTCCTAATAATAAATCAAATCATTTAAATGTCATGCAGACAAAGAGGATAAAGGCTGGTACTGACTGGAACGATGGAGGTCTGGAGTCTCCGATGCCCTGAGATCTCTCTCCGGAGGGGGGACGCTCCGACTGACTCTCAGCCACCGAGCATCCGTCTGAATGGGAGCCGTCTGCCGACACCAGCTTTATATGGAACACACACACACACACACACACACACACACACGGGTGAATTGACACCTTATAATGTACAAAACAGTTAAACCTCACGTCCATGTTGATTCGATTCGAGGCCAATTCTGAGGAATAAAACAATCGAACGTTGATGACGACACTTGCAATTCACACTAGGGGTGTCTTCAACTAAGGATTTTCATAGTTGAATCTGATTCGTCAGATTTTCCCTATACTGATAGTCGAATCAGTTAAATTTTTCACCACAAGATGGCGTGGTTTTTAAAAAAAGATTTTTTTTTTTATATTTTACTTACATTTGGAATGTGCAACTAACTGCAGGGGGAGCTTTATTAATGTGTAGCCTATTGTTAAAGCGCACACATCATTAAAAAAAAATATTAACAGAAATTAGGATGATTTTATTTGACAAAAGGCTATATATATAACGAAAACAAAGACATTTCATGTAAAAACTAATGCTTAGCAGCAGCCAAGGGCAGAATGGTACATTCGACTATGAGGTTCATAGTCGACTACGGTTCTCCGAATCGAATCGTCGAATCAGCGAATATTGCAGCTCACCCCTAGTTCACACATCACCATCGTTTCAATTTCAGTTTGCAGGGCATCATATAACAAAGGTTTGCAGTGTTTTGGTGCCTGTGTGTGAAAATCTAAGGCTTCTTAATCAAAATGTTATTTTTTTTTTTTGGAGTTCATGCCCCGACCCTGGACAACAGCTGCCTTCCCATCGTTCACCCAAATCACAGCAAAGATCTTAAATAAGGTTGAGGTCAGGGACCTACACATGCGAATCATTTCCTCCTCGTTACTCAGGCCTTAATGGGCCGCGCTTTGGTACGAAAAAGCAAAGGGACTTTCCCCCCCGAACGGTTGTTTGTTGAAAGCAGCTGCTTAAAATATTTATATTCCGCAGGAGGAACATTACGCGGACACGCGGCTCATCACAGCAGGTGAAGGGTCCACACAAGTTTGTCAAACAAATACGGATGGAGTGATCATGGGAGGAGGAGGGGGCGGGGGGGGGTACAGACAGAGGGAAGACAGATCAACGGGAAAACATTTTCATGATCCAGATTTTAACATCAGGGTTCAGTTTCAGCCATGGCAATGTTTGGGGTTCGTGAAGCGTTTTAAGGAGACGGCGACGTTAACGCAAAACCAGAGTCCTGCAAAGATCACGCCCGCAGGTTTACGGCTCATGGTTCCACCTTAAAGTAAACACCAAACAGAAACGCTGTTAAAGGAAGGCCTCTGCTGCGAAAAACCACCGCTCAGCACATAAAACCTGCCGCACCTGGAGACCAGCTGTCCCGAACTCAACCCAGTTTAGAAACCCAGGCCGTTCAGGCAAAAAAAATCCCTAAAATTCCTTTACACCACACAGTGGAGCTGATCCGCGAGCACGGAAAGGTTGCGGCAGCAAAAAGATGGAGGTGACCGAGGGTGAGGTCACAGAGCAGAGCGAACACGAGCGACCGGACTCGACGCCGTTTGTGTCGCATTTAAAATTTGATTGTTTTTCTGATGCTTCAAAGTAGGGGTGAGCTGCAATATTCGCCGATTCGACGATTCGATTCGGAGAACCGTAGTCGACTATGAACCTCATAGTCGGATGTACCATTTTGACCACATGGGGGCGCCCATGGCTGCTGCTAAGCATTAGTTTTTACATGAAATGTCTTTGTTTTCGTTATATATATATAGCCTTTTGTCAAATAAAATCCTAATCTTTAGGTTTTTTTTAGGTTGGTTCCCCATGGGGGTTCCCCATGCCCATCAGGGTACAGGACGCCAATCTATCGCTGGACACACACTCACTCACACAGACACTCTTTATATGGGGCAATTTGGAGAATTCAATTGACCTTGATCCATGTTTTTGGACTGTGGGAGGAAACCAGAGAACCCGGAGGAAACCCACGCGGACACGGGGAGAACATGGAAACTCCACCCAGATTGGGATTCGAACCGGGAATCCCCAGCGCTGAGAGGAGAACATGCCAAACCAGGGGTTGGGGTCTGCAGATCATCCTGAGCAATGTATGGGGTCAGAACACAGGCCCGGCCATAATACAGCCCCCCCCCAAAGCGATAAGGGTTAAGGGCCTTGCTCAAGGGCCCTTAAACTGGTGACTGTGGTGACGTTGTGGTTCGAACCCTCAACTTTGAGATTGACGGCGCAGCTTCCTAAACGCCGAGCTACCTCAGCCCTCACGTCTTTGTTAGCGACTTAAACTGATCAAATATGTGAAAATTCACAGCCTTATAATTTGAAACACGTTTTTATGGGCGTGCTGAATTAAAGGAGAGATGGACATGCCAAACGCCCCGACTCCACAACTGCTGTGCAAACGGAACTGCCAAGCACAACTGCTTTCTTTATATAACATTTCACTTCCAAAGACCTGGAAAGGCCACAGTGGGCACCCAACACGTCCCAAAATCCACAGCGCGATGGCACTATGATGTATTTAGTTCGTACTTTTGTGCAGAGTGAGGGGCTGCTTTGAACATCCACCAACCAAGAAAGATTTTAAAAAGCTGGAATGGTTGGTCAGAAGTTCATTCATTCATTATCTCCCGCTTTATCCTCTATTAGGGTCGCGGTGGGGTTCCCCATGCCCATCCAGGGGAGAACGTCTCGGGCACTGGGCAGATACACCCAGGACAGGACGCCAATCCATCGCTGGGCACACACTCACTCACTCATACACACACACTCTATATGGGGCAATTTGGAGAACTCAATTGACTTGATCCATGTTTTTGGACTGTGGGAGGAAACCGGAGAACTCGGAGGAAACCCACGCGGACACGGGGAGAACATGGAAACTCCACCCAGATGGGGATTCGAACCGGGAATCCCTAGCGCTGAGAGGAGAACATGCTAAACCACTAAGCCCCTGGTCAGAAGTTGTAACGATAAAACAAAGGAGGATGGACAGCGCTTTGGAACTATAGTGACAGACTTAGAACCTCACATGATAGACGTGTTTGCGTATAAAACACAAGAAAAAAAGTAAACGACTTCTTTTCGGCGACTGTTTTGCTTTTTTTTTTTGGCAACTGTAAAGCATGGAGGAGGAGGTGTTACAGTTATATAGATCTATAATGACTTTGTGGCATCAGGCCTCGTTATTATAGAACATATAGTATCCAAGTTTAAGAGATCAGGCAACCATTAACGTTTTCTTAAGCCCCCCCCCCCCCCAAGCTCACTCACAAACACATATTTGCACGATGACCAAATTAAGTGACATAAATCAGCGAAACTAAATAATAAAGCGTAAAATGAAAGGATTTTGGATGCAACCTGTGGTTGAGAACGTGAAGCACAGTGTAAACAGATCGGAGTACATCAAGAAGGCAGCGTGAGCCACGCCCCATGAGGGTTAGACCCTGAACCCAGTTCGTGTTGGCGGTAAACGAAACGCTGCACAGCTGCTGAGATGAACCATGAAATAATGATTCAGTATGTTCAGTATTCAGATCAGGACGCATGCTGAGGTCTATACCTCTGCAGGGAATTCTGGCGAGAAATCCCAGCAGCCTGTTCGGCGAGCGCATTAATTCCCCGCTTCATTATGCAAACGAGTGGATTAATCCGCTGAACCGAACCAGGTTTTGTGGATGCCGTGTCCTTGTAGTCGTGCAAAATTGTATTTATTTGTGTTTTAACGCCATATTAAGCATTTGTATGCTATCCAATGGCAGGATTTGGTACATTTTTACAGTCTGTATACTTTCACTTAGTCCCTATATTTCAGTAACTCATACATTTCCATTTTTATCTTTTTAGCCGTGAGATATCTCAATACTTGATCTATGCGCCGTCCATGGTGGGTTCTCGGTCCGTTGTCGATTTTCGGTCGTATTTGTATTTCGGTTGTATGAGGTTTGTTTCTGGTCTGGATGTCCCATTCAGTTTGCCATTTTATCTGATGTACATGTTTGAGTTGTTTTGAGTCTGTTGAGGGGATTCTGGATTAGCCCTGAGGCCTCTGCAGTTCCATTGTATTATGGCATTTGTCATTTAGGTTTTAGTCGTGCAAAATAAGACATGCGAGCCTGAACTGAAGGCGCTCATATTGATCGTACAGTAAACATATAAGTGTTACTTAAAAAACACAGATGCATGTGATACCAAATTAAACTGTATAATTTATCAATACACAATTTAACAGTATAATAACATTTTTGATGTGCGGATTTGCATATTAGGGATGGAGCGTTTACTGGTTTACACACCTAGACATGCAGTTTGGACAATGTAATGCTTTCGACTTTGGGAAAACAGTTTGGGGAAGGCCCATTCCAGCATAACTGTGCACAATGCAGGGTCCATAAAGGCATTAATGGTGTCGGGAATCTGGTGTTTCTTTCCCATGACATAATCACAAAAAACTCAACATCGAGTGCCTCATTGCTTTAATAGAATGCTAACAAACACACTTTCATTTCTTATTTTAATAATCTGATCTTCCGCAACGTAATCTAGACCAGCTTTTAATGTGAACACTGATCGTTGAATAGGTTTGCTGCCACCTAGTGGCCAAATTACAGACCGCAGTTTGTAAACAACATCGGGAAAATAATGGATGGTGATGACGATATGAATGTGAAGTGTGTGTTATTGTCAATAATGTCTGGACAACGAGCTCAGCCAATCAGATTTAAGGACCGGAATTACCCATTTTATAAATATATAGAACTGTAACCCAAACCCTGAAAAAACAAGGTTATTAGGGGTGTCTTCAACTAAGGATTTTCATAGTCGAATTTGATTCGTCAGATTTTCCCTATAGTCGACTGATAGTCGAATCAGTTAAAATTTCACCACAAGATGGCGCTATAAGAGTGGTTTTTAAAAAATATATATTTTTTTATATTTTATTTGTTTTTCTAGAGCACCATAAATGGGTTAAAGCGCACACATCATTTAATTAAAAAAAATATTAACAGAAATTAGGATGATTTTATTTGACAAAAGGCTATATATATATATATATATACACATATATATATATATATATATATATATATATATATATATATATATATATATATATATATATATAACGAAAACAAAGACATTTCATGTAAAAACTAATGCTTAGCAGCAGCCATGGGCTCCCCCATGTGGTCAAAATGGTACATTCGAGTATGAGGTTCATAGTCGACTACGGTTCTCCGAATCGAATCGTCGAATCAGCGAATATTGCAGCTCACCCCTAAAGGTTATATTTTCAATAACCAACACAATGCGCTACAAATACCTCAAACTAACAAACACTCATTTCAGCGACTGAGCTGAATGTTTATATAGGACATGATGTTGGGCTTAATTGCCTTCAGACAAAGATTCTGGTAACCTTAAGGTGGAAACTGTGTCTGCATGGTATTCATTAGTGCTCTGCTTCATTATGCACTGGATTTGTTAGTCATGCTAACCTGTGTGTGTGTGTGTGTGTGTGCTTACCCAGCAAACCACCCGTCCGTTGTAACAGGGCAGTTTGGCATTGTCGTCCGTGATTTCCTCTTTGACCACCCTGTGGGAAGAGAAGAAACAGAGCGGGCATTAAAGGTCCTGCGTCAATCAAACTCGGATCCAATCCCGCGAGGACGGAGCACGAATGCGTTTGCATAAACTAACAAGGCAGGAACGGAGATGAAAGACAGGGCAGAACGTTTGAGGGTTAAAGGTCTCGCTCGAGGGATCTTCCATCGTGGCTCATTAAAAAATCCCCGGTTATGCACAGCGTGCGTTTTAATGCCTTTCCCGTCATTAATGTCTTTAAATTATCCTTCGAAGTGCTTTGAACACAGCTTTGGCATTTCGGAATGTTGCTGCAGCAGCTCCACACTGTACTGCGCTGAATCCTACGTGGTTATGATGTCATAACTTCAGCTGTTTTCTTCGTCCTCCCGAATGTCTAACAGATCCATGCTGATATAGAGGACATTTACATTTACATTACATTTGGTTATTAAGCAGCAGACACTTTTATTCAAAGCGACTTACAAGGTGAGCACAGGGTTCATCACAACATCCCTGGAGCAATGAGGGTTAAGGGTCTCGCTCAAGGACCCACACTGGTAACTGCAGTGGACCTGGGATTTGAACCCCCAACCTTCAGATTGATAACCCAACACCCTGACCACTGAGCTACCACGCCCCAGAGTAAAGTGAAATATTTTATATATACTCTGTGCTGGCGGCACGGTGGCTTAGTGGTTAGCACGTTCGCCTCTCAGCTCTAGGGATTCCCGGTTCGAATCCCCATCTGGATGGAGTTTCCATGTTCTCCCCGTGTCTGCGTGGGTTTCCTCCGGGTTCTCCGGTTTCCTCCCACAGTCCAAAAACATGGATCAAGTCAATTGAATTCTCCAAATTGCCCCATATAGAGTGTGTGTGTGTGTGTGTGAGTGAGTGTGTGCCCAGCGATGGATTGGCGTCCTGTCCTGGGTGTATCTGCCCAGCGCCCGAGATGTTCTCCCCTGGATGGGCATGGGGAACCCCACCGCGACCCTAATAGATGATAAAGCGGGAGATAATGAATGAATGAATACACTGTGCTTTATACATTTAACCCATCCATGCAGTGAAAACACACACACTGAGTGAAGTCAGCACATGTGCCCGGAGCAGTCGGCAGCCCTGTACATGGCGACCAGGGGGCAATTGGGGTTACCTGGTTGGCCTGGGATTCGAACCGGGGACCTTCAGGTTGCAAGGCTGTTTTCTTAACAACAAGCCTGTCACGACTGAGTGACGAGCTCAAATCTTTCACAGGATCTCAACTGAACGTATTTGATCTCTGTATGTTGAACTGAAGGGTAATTAATTTACGATTCATCATCATCATCATCATCATCATCATCATCAACCACCTGTTAACACAGCCAGGCTTCCTGCGGATGACACCCCCCCCCCCCCCATTTCAGGAGGTGCCTTAGACCTCGTACGGTTCTGCTTTTAAACGTCAGGAATCCGTGTTTTGTTTTTTTTTCGCCTCGTCTCGATCTTAAGAGGGGGTTCATGATGTTCATGAAGACTATGTGAAGCTTCTTTGAGACAATGCTCCATAAATCGTGTCTCGTCTTCTAAAGCGGGCGCGCCGAAGCTCAAAGGGGCAACAGACGGCCACGGCGCTTTCCAATCCCGTCCTCCATGGGGGTCCAAAACTATAGCGGGCTCCGGCTCACGGCAAGTGGACAGATTGAAAATATGTGGGATCGGCATGAAGCCATGAACGCAGCCTGCCTTGTGATGGAAATTCAAGAGGCTGCTGGTGGAACAGACAGAGAGGAATTCCTGACAGCGACGAGGTGCCTATCCCTGCACTCACGGAGACACTTTACAAACGGCACATACCTGAATTACCTTTACCTCATTGTCGATTAAGACAAGTTGTGTGTTTGTGAGCGATGCTGGTGGTGGATTAGAGTTAGGACAACGAGTGATTGATTTAATGCCTGCGCTCACGGCATGAATAATCAAAATGCATTACAGACAACAAACACTTTATATTTACAAATACTGTGTTTGTGTTAATAATACATTAATGCAGTGCTTCTCAAATAGTGGGGCGCGCCCCCCTGGGGGGGCGCAGTGCGGTGCCTGGGGGGGACGCATAACAAGATATCACAGTGCAAGTGATATTAGGTGTACTGAACAAACCCTCAAGAGACAACATGGACAAATATTTAACAGGAATGACGGAGAGAAAGGCGGAGAAAGACGAAGATAACGAGAGCAACAAAAGTCAACCGAAAGCTAAACGTAGCGTCTGGCTTCACTGTAACTGTAACGTCACTGTAACGAAGGTGGAGACGTAGAAAGACTGCCGTGTCTTCTGTGTCTTTAAATGTTGGCAGCGGACAGCGTGAAGCCAAATAAATGAAGGCGTCACTTAAAGACATTACATCCCAATCACGCTGATAACCGCTCGAGTTTTTTAATCGTAAACGTGACGCGTATATCCAGCAAACATAACGCTTTATGAAAACTACTACAAAAAAGCAGTGCGCTGCAAAACGAACGCGTTGGACATTAGTTCAAAAAAAAAAAAAAAAAAAAAAAAAAACAGCACAAATTGTTGTATTCATTTTTGTTTTGTAGGTTAAAGTGTTAATAAATTGTGCTCCAGAATTAATATTGCTGATGAATTTGAATTTATTATTATTTATTGATTTTATTTAATTTCATTTTCAGTATCAAATGCCAGTCAGTTCAAAAATGTTTCTAGTTTAAATGAGGATTTCATTCGTTTCTGTTACAAACTAAAAGACAAAGTTAATAACCTGATTCTTTGTTCTAAGTTGATCTATATTTCTTTCCTTTTTGTTCTCTTTATTGTTAATAAGGATATATTGTTATAAAAGAGTTGTACTTATAACAAATTTATAGACAAATAATACTACAGTGGGCGTGTAAAAATACTTTTTCATCCCATTTTGTCATGTACGGGGGGGGGGGGGGGGGGGGGGGGCCAAAATGTTTTCTTCTTCCTAGGGGGGGCTTAACAGAAAATAATTGAGAATCACTGCATTAATAATACACAACTCATCCTGTAATCCTCCACTACCATGTGAATGTCACTGCAGTGCTGAGAATCATCCACCACCTGAATTAACCTAAACAAGGTCCTGATGATTACAGAACAAAGTAAACAGGACGACCGATGTACAGAAATACATGAACCACATTCTGTGATCTACAAAGTCCATCTATGGACCATCAATGGAACGGACAAAATGGACACAATGAGCTCCTTAATTAAGTTGCATTTAATTAACAAAGACCAGAATAAAATTGAATACACGCCGAATAATAACAGAGTAATAACAAATCCAATCTGATTTTCCTCCTGCACACTTATCGCTGATGATCAGAAGCACATCAGAACCTCACAGGGCAGGTACTACTAAGGTGGTGGATGGAGTGATGCGGTGGTTGTGTGTTGTGCTGGATCAGGCATGTGAGTTTTTCCAACACCCTTTGCACCCTTGCACCACCGTGCCGGTGGCTTAGGGATTCCCGGTTAGAATCCCCATCTGGGTGGAGTTTCCATGTTCTCCCCGTGTCCGCGTAGGTTTCCTCCGGGTCCTCCGGTTTCCTCCCACGGTCCAAAAACATGGATCAAATCAATTGAATTCTCAAAATTGCCCCATATAGAGAGTGTCTGTGTGAGTGAGTGTGTGCCCAGCGTTGGATTGGCGCCCTGTCCTGGGTGTATCTGCCCGGCGCCCAAGACGTTCTCCCCTGGATGGGCATGGGGAACCCCCCCCGCGACCCTAATAGAGGATAAAGCGGGAGATAATGAATGAATGAATGTTTGCACCCTATTACACATCGACCTTATTGCTCCATCTTGAACATGTACATTCAGATACAGCGGGTCATCTGCTGCAAGTTCAAGTTATTTATTTCTATAGCGCTTTTTTGTCACAAAGCAGCTTTACAGAATGAAAAGCCTTTAGACCCCCAAAGAGCGAGCCGAAGCGACAGTGGCAAGAAAAAAAACTCCCTTTTATGTTGTTATTTAAGGAAGAAACCTTGGGAGGACCAAGACTCAGTGGGGGACTCGTCCTCCTTGAGCGGCCGGCAGCAACAACAGTGTAGGACAGCCATGTAGAGATATTAAACAAATGGAAAAACTAACAACTGGAAAACTATATGTGAGTCCATTAGGGGGCGTCCTGAAGGACCACCTTGTCAGGTTCCATACAGTATTCGTCAGCAGAGCCATGGATGAAGATCTCCAGGAAGCCGGGGGACACCTCAAGGAAGCCGGCTGCCACACTTGTTCGAGCAAAGTCCCTGAGATGGGAGTCCCAATGATTAAACGACTGAATAATGAGGATTTAAAGTATGTCAAGATCCAGAAGGCCTACAGTCAGTAATTAAGCACCTACCAAAACCATCTATATGGAAGGTGGAGCTGATGACAGGGTCAATGAGCGTAGAAGCATGAGGTGTAACTAAACTAGTGTAGAATATGAGAAGGTCCAAAAGGCAGCGACCTGAAGAAGCGCCAAGGAGCCAAACTCTGGGTCTGACCCCATCCGATGCCGGCCGGTCGGGTGAAGTGGAATGGTGATTGTGAGGTTGGATTTAGATCTCCACATCAGACCACAGTAATGCTCATGCCGGCCAAACGGAGTCGGAATCAGACGGTTCCAAAGCCAAAGGCCTGTGGGAAAAACTTCCTAGAAGTCCAAGGGGTTCAGCTTTCCCCTTCGTTTTAACCACGCAGGGTATAAACATTCCTGACCAGCAGCAGCAGCGGCAGCACCGAGGTACAAAAGAAAACAAACAGATTCCGATCTGATGAAAGAGAATATTGGATTACATCAGCAAAGCAGGAGTTCTGCTTGTTTGGCCGCGAGACGGAAAAGGGGGGGGGGGGGGGGGGGCGAACCCAAACTTCCCACCTCTCCCTTCCTGATTTATATTCATACTCAGAGATGAAACGCACCGAGGCTCCCAAACGAACTGCGCGGAGGGAGGATCCCAACAGCAGCGTATTTCATGAAGGGCAGCGGGGCCGTAAACTTGACGTACCTTACCCTGCGTTCACACACCCACACCCACCCCCACCGAGAGAACAGACCCAAACACACGGACATACACCCACAGATGCCCACACCACACCCACAGAAAGAGGGAGAGAGATGCACAGAGACGGAAAAACACACACATATGCGGACACCCACACACACCTGGACACCCCCCGGATGCTCGGGCACACCATCAGACGCTCGAGCGCATCCCCAGACCCTCAAGAACGCCCCCTCCAGATGCTTGCGCACCCCCCACAGACGCTCACACGCACACGCTCTAAAGACTTCACATCACGAAAGACTTAAAAAGACACCAGTATCCTCCGCTGGACATTGGACATCAGTCTTTGGACAGTGTGCAGCCTGATACTGCGTCAAAGCAGGTGAAGACGTCTGTGTGAGGGATGGAGGGACATCGGGCGCTTCATCTTAAAAACACACCCTGAAAGGACACTTTCCTATGGCTGATTCGTGGTTAGTGTGTTGGACTATCAATCTGAAGGTTGTGGCTTCGAATCCCAGGTCCACTGTTTACCAATGTGGGTTCTTACATTTACATTTGGTCATTAATTGGACACTTTCATTCAAAGCGACTTACAAGGTGAGCACAGGGTTCATCACAACATCCCTGGAGCAATGAGGGTTAAGGGTCTTGCTCAAGGACCCACATCGGTAACTTCAGTGGACCTGGGATTTGAACCCACAACCTTCAGATTGATAGTCCAATGCCCTAACCACTGAGCTACCCACCCTCTTGAGCAAGACCCCCAACCCTCATTGCTCCAGGGATGCTGTGGCCAACCCTGTACTTGGTTTGTAAGTCACATTGGATAAAATCGTCCACTGAACGGTCAAATATAAATATAATCGCTATTTTATGATTTCCAAATTCCGCATTTCATTTCATAAAGTGGATTAAAAGCTTACGGGTCAAAGGGCAGTTTATTAAAAACACATTGCAATGCGTCCATTTTTATGAGGGTGGTCGGTGATGAAAATGTGAGTGAGTCGCATATTTAGGGAGCGGTAGCTCAGTGGTCAGGGCGTTGGGTTATCAATCTGAAGGTTGGGGGTTCAAATCCCAGGTCCACTGAAGTTACCAGTGTGGGTCCTTGAGCGAGGCCCCTAACCCTCATTGCTCCAGGCATGCTGTGGCCAACCCAGTAATTGGTTTGTAAGTCGCATTGGATAAAAGCGTCCACTGAACGATCGAATATAAATATAATCGCTATTTTACGATTTCCAAATTCCGCATTTCATTTCATAAAGTGGATTAAAAGCTTACGGGTCAAAGGGCAGTTTATTAAAAACACATATGTGAGTGAGTCACATATTTAGAGCCCTGTACCTCAGTGGTCAGGGTGTTGGGCTATCAATCTGAAGGTTGGGGGTTCAAATCCCAGGTCCACTGAAGTTACCAGTGTGGGTCCTTGAGCGAGGCCCTTAACCCTCATTGCTCCAGGGATGCTGTGATGAACCCTGTGCTCACCTTGTAAGTCGCTTTGGATAAAAGCGTCCAATAAATGACCAAATGTGTACAATATCGAACGGTATATCGGACACTCGATACCACCGTGCGTACTCGGCGTGACCCCAGCTGCCCAAGGCTGGGTCGGCAGTGCGCATGCGCGGCTCACAAAAGAACGCATTGAGCGGAGCACACACACAGAAGCCACTTTTTTTTCTGGACGCTCGGAGTCATAAACGTCCCGAATGTTTAAGATTCCCACCGAATGGCGACGTCTGCTTCACCTACACCTCGAAAATCTCGATGCTTTCTTATGTACTCGGCAAGCAATTGGCAGTCGGACGGCAAAAAACGCCGCGGAGTAAACACACACACACACACACACACACACACACACACACACTTCCCAAAAACCCCTGACTGACTTCGTTCGATAAACCTCCCTCAGCGCCGTTGTTTTTGTTTTTAAAGAACCTTAAAAGTCCGTCCGACGACGATTTCGGGGATTAAAAACAGTTACACATTAAACTTAACGGCTCCTCTGTGAGAGCGGCGGGGGAGCGCGGCCGCGTCCCAAACCGCAGCCCCCGGGACCGAAGTGTTCTAAATCGAAGTCTGGACGCTGGAGGGACTAGCTACCCTACGTAGCACGCGCGGCGCGATTTGGGACGGGGCCCAGAGTTCTTCCAGAACCGGGGGGCGAATAAACAGCGAAAGAAAAGAAAAAAAGTACAAAAACAAACAAAACAACAACAAAAAAAAGAAAGAAAGAAAGAAAGAAAAGCGACCCCCCACCCACCACCGTGAGTGAAGCCGGGAGCCGCGGGGCGGTGAATAAGGCTTCACTCACCCGAAGTCGTCGTCCATCGACTTGAAGAAGAACTTGTAGTTGGGTTTCTTGAGGGCATTTTTCAGGTCGGACAGGGTGACCGAGTCGGCGGGCGCCGGAATCTTAACCAGGTACGGAGTCTCCTGCTCGTCCAGGTGATAAATCACTTTAGTTTCCCCCATGGCAGGAAGCCGGGGACGGGGGACACGGTGGGCATCGGTGCCCCAACGAAAACGGGGGTTGGGGGGTCGCCCTTTCTGTCGCTGAACAGCCTCCCGCTCGCTCGCTCCGTCCTTTCTTCGGTACCCGGAGTCACCGGCAGACCTTCCAGCCCAAACTACGCTCCTCTCGTGGCCGCGTCCCGTTTGGCCATTGTTCTCCAAAAAATCCGCGGACTCGATTTTACGAAAACCAGAGGCTGAAAATCCGAAACAGGTCCGAATAAAGCCGCTGGAAGCCGCCGCTTGCCCCGCACCGCACCGCACCGCACCGCACCGCTTCACCCCGCAACCGAAGCTCCGCTCGAGCTTTAGAATCGCCTTGATTGAGCGGCAGGGCTGTCGATCCCAAGAGGTGTCGACTCCCAAACGATTCCTGGCTTCGGGAAAGCACGAGCCGAATCTAATTTCACGCGAGTCGACTCGTTGAACTGGATTGAACGCAGTGATAAATAAATAAGGCGGCACGGTGGCTTAGTGGTTTAGCATGTTCTCCTCTCAGCATCCCAATCTGGGTGGAGTTTCCATGTTCTCCCCCTGTGTCCGCGTGGGTTTCCTCCGGGTTCTCCGGTTTCCTCCCACAGTCCAAAAACATGGATCAAGTCAATTGAGTTCTCCAAAAAATTGCCCCATATAGAGTGTGTCTGTGTGAGTGAGTGTGTGCCCAGCGATGGATTGGCGCCCTGTCCTGGGTCTATCTGCCCAGCGCCCGAGACGTTCTCCCCTGGATGGGCATGGGGAACCCCACCGCGACCCTAGAATAGATGATAAAGCGGGAGATAATGAATGAATGAATGAATAAAACAAAAGCAGCGGAGCGTTAAATGG
This sequence comes from Corydoras sp. C115, assembly GCA_019802505.1. NCBI lineage: Eukaryota > Metazoa > Chordata > Actinopteri > Siluriformes > Callichthyidae > Corydoras > Corydoras sp. C115. The sequence goes on from JAFMOC010000014.1 coordinate 702,901, forward strand.
AGTTTAAATGAATTTATTTCTCACTTCACTGCAGTGTAACGTCGATTGTTTACAACACACTCACTCAGGCATCGCCGGATAAGCCATTTGGACCTTATTTAGGAAGCATTCGCATTTTTATCCCATTATCACCTTTATTTGTGGGACAAATAAAGGTCTATCTTATCTTAAAACAATTAATTAATTCATTCATTCATTATCTCCCCCTTTATCCTCTATTAGGGTCGCGGTGGGGTTCCCCATGCCCATCCAGGGGAGAACGCCCCGGGCGCTGGGCAGATACACCCAGGACAGGACACCAATCCATCGCTGGGCACACACTCACTCACACACACACACTCTATATGGGGCAATTTGGAGAATTCAATTGACTTGATCCATGTTTTTTGGACTGTGGGCGGAAACCGGAGAACCCAGAGGAAACCCACGCGGACACGGGGAGAACATGGAAACTCCACCCAGATGGGGATTCGAACCAGGAATCCCTAGCATATAGCAGTATTCACAATGTTCTATTTACAAACACATTTGTGTAAATTGTAAAAAATTTAGTTATTTGAACTCGATTGTTCTGAAAAAAAAATTGTACGCGTAATTGAATCAGTTTATAATCGACTCTGCTGGGTAGAATCGACTCGGAGTCGACACGGTGGCTTTTAGGGACTTGAAATCCTTTCAAACCAAAGCAGCAAGAGGAATCGCAAACAGTGCGCCGACTAGCGGCGAGGGGCGGAAACGCAGAGAAAGCGTTCCTGAAAACGCGATTCATTAAAATTAAATTTACATAAAGTGTATATTTTTCATTCATTATCTCCCGCTTTATCCTCTAGTAGGGTCGCGGTGGGGTTCCCCATGCCCATCCAGGGGAGAACGTCTCGGGCGCTGGGCAGATACACCCAGGACAGGGTGCCAATCCATCACTGGGCACACACTCACTCACACAGACACACTCTATATGGGGCAATTTTGAGAACTCAATTGACTTGATCCATGTTTTTGGACTGTGGGAGGAAACCGGAGAACCCGGAGGAAACCCACGCAGACACAGGGAGAACATGGAAACTCCACCCAGATGGGGATTCGAACCGGGAATCCCTAGTGCTGAGAGGAGAACGTGCTAAACCACTAAGCCACCCATGTGTATATTCATTCATTATCTCCCGCTTTATCCTCTATTAGGGTCGGGGGGGGGGGGGGGGGTTCCCATGCCCATCCAGGGGAGAACGTCTCGGGCGCTGGGCAGATAGACCCAGGACAGGGTGCCAATCCATCGCTGGGCACACACTCACTCACACAGACACACTCTATATGGGGCAATTTTGAGAATTCAATTGAATTGATCCATGTTTTTGGACTGTGGGAGGAAACCGGAGAACCCGGAGGAAACCCACGCGGACACGGGGAGGGAAAGGAAACTCCACCCAGATGGGGATTCGAACCGGGAATCCCTAGCGCTGAGAGGCGAACATGCTAAACCACTAAGCCACCGTGCCGCCCATGTGTATATTAATTTATATAAATAACAGATCAGTGCAATTTGTGAAATTCACCACATAAATAAAGTTATTGTGTAAAGTTGAACATAAATGTACAAAAGTTTGTTTTCTGAAGAAAACTTGTGGCTAAAACCTCAATAAATTATGAAATGTGAACCAGACGCACTGAAGGAAAGAGTCGTCACTCATGTAGGCTTTTTTAATCCAGTTTTAATTATTCAGTGTTCGCAGGATCTTATAAATAAGAGCAAAGTCTTAAGTGGAGACACCGAGTTCACTGAACCATTGGGGTTTCAATCCTCAGAAGGTTGAGGGTGAAATGTCTTCAGCCAGGACATCCGAAACTCAGGTTCCCGTCGTTCCTCCACCTGCAACATGAAAAGCACCGCCGTCTCGTTAAACTGAACCGATGATTAGTTTATTAATTCACACGCGCTGATATCAGTAAGAACCTTAAACCACCTCGCAATTCAGAGGATCCAGCGAGGTTCGGGAGAAACCGCCGACCCATCAGATATTCAGGTCATCCCGACGTCCGGCACCCCGTCCCACCTGCATCGGAAAGCCGACTTCTTAATTCATGTTGAAACCGAGAAACGAACATTTTTTTTTTTTACCAGCAGCATTCACATGTCCTGATCTCAGCAGCAACGCGGAACATCACAGACGTTCTGCGGTCGGAGGCTGGGAGCAGATTTACTGTGCGCCTTGTTTGACACCACATTCATCTACTGAGAGACGAACGGGCAACACATGAAGGCGCGACGTCCACGACGGAACCATGGCGGAACCACAACGGGCTTCTGTGGAGAGTTGGGCTCGGTGCTGCAGATGTTCGCCTGGCGTCAGCCATACAGGTTTATTCATTCATTCATTATCTCCCGCTTTATCCTCTATTAGGGTGGCGGGGCGGGTTCTAGGGTTAGGTTCCCCATGCCCATCCAGGGGAGAACGTCTCGGGCGCTGGGCAGATACACCCAGGACAGGGCGCCAACCTATCGCTGGGCACACACTCACTCACACAGACACACTCTATATGGGGCAATTTGGAGAACTCAATTGACTTGAACCATGTTTTTGGACTGTGGGAGGAAACCGGAGAACCCGGAGGAAACCCACGCAGACACGGGGAGAACATGAAAACTCCACCCAGATGGGGATTCGACATACAGGTGTTAATATGTGAAATAAGACATTTATAAAGGCCAGAACGACTTGCAGTTAAGAAATCAGCCTTGTGACCTGAAGGCCCCGGGGTTTCACCAACTACTCTGGCTGAAGGGCCCCTGAGTGAGGCACCCAGCCCCAGTCTACAGAACAGTGTGTGTGTGTTTCACTTCATGAGTTGGTTAAATGTGGAGGACTAATTCCTCTGTATGCAAGTACAGCAGGCAAAATAGATAAAGTGGGTAGGAGCGTGATACAGGACCCATGGAGCAAACAGGGTTAAGGGTCTGGTCAAGGGCACGGTGGCTCAGTGGTCAGGGAGTTGGGCTGTCAATCAGAAGGTTGGGGGTTCAAATCCCAGGTCCACTGATGTTGCCAGTGTAGGTTCTTGAGCGAGACCCTTAACCCTCATTGCACCAGGGGTTCTGTGATCAACAAAAGTGTCTACAAAGTGACCAAAATGTAAATGTTAGGGGTGTCTTCAACTAAGGATTTTCATAGTCGAATCTGATTCGTAAGATTTTCCCTATAGTCGACTGATGGTCGAATCAGTTAAAATTTCACCAAAAGATGGCGCCCGATTTTAACTGAACCCGTTAAACCGAACCGATTAGTTTATTAATTCACACGCGCTGATATCAGTAAGAACCTTAAACCACCTTGTAATTCAGAGGATCCAGCGAGGTTCGGGAGAAACCGCCGACCCATCAGATATTCAGGTCATCCCGACGTCCGGCACCCCGTCCCACCTGCATCGGAAAGCCGACTTCTTAATTCATGTTGAAACCGAGAAACGAACATTTTTTTTTTTACCAGCAGCATTCACATGTCCTGATCTCAGCAGCAACGCGGAACATCACAGACGTTCTGCGGTCGGAGGCTGGGAGCAGATATACTGTGCGCCTTGTTTGACACCACATTCATCTACTGAGAGACGAACGGGCAACACATGAAGGCGCGATGTCCACGACGGAACCGTGGCGTTCAGTGGTCAGGGCGATGGGCTGTCAATCTGAAGGTTGGGGGTTCAAATCCCAGGTCCACTGAAGTTACCAATGTGGGTCCTTGAGCAAGACCCTTAGCCCTCATTGCTCCAGGGATGTTGTGATGAACCCTGTGCTCACCTTGTAAGTCGCTTTGGACAAAAGTGTCTACAAAGTGACCAAAATGTAAATGCTAGGGGTGTCTTCACCTAAGGATTTTCATAGTCGAATCTGATTCGTCAGATTTTCTCTATAGTCGACTGATAGTCGAATCAGTTAAAATTTCACCACAAGATGGCGCTATAAGCGTGGTTTTAAAAAAAAAAATTGTAAAAAATTTTACTTGTTTTTCTAACAAAAGAAAACCTTTTTTCTTTTTTTTTCTAGAAATTATGATGATTTTATTTGACAAAAGGCTATATATATATATATATAACGAAAACAAAGACATTTCATGTAAAAGCTAATGCTTAGCAGCAGCCATGGGCGCCCCCACGTGGTCAAAATTGTACATTCGACTATGAGGTTCATAGTCGACTACGGTTCTTCGAATCGAATCGTCGAATCAGTGAATATTGCAGCTCACCCCTAATAAATGTAAATGTAAAGTAAATGCTCAAAGGGCCACAGTGGTGACCGTAGTGGACCCGGGTTTTGGACCCACGACCTTCAGATTTCAGCACCCTGACCACTGAGGGACACAGCAAACATCTATAAGTCAAACATTCTGAAACCTCATGGAGCCGCATGGAGGTGGTAGGTATCCAGGTCCACTCACGATGTCTGCAGCCGGTTGTGCAGCACCACCATCAGCACCATCAGCCCTCCACCACCTGGAGAAGAGAACATCACAGCGTTATCCTCTCTGGTTCCTGCACTCAGGGTCTTCGTGTCCTGACCACAGCGCAATCACAGAGCCAGCAGCAGGGTTCTGTGATTAAAGAGCGGGATCAGCGTTCCTATTCACCTCGTCTGACACCACATTCACACAGAGAGCAGAGTGAACGGGCAACACGGAGGCTGGACCCCCCAATTACCCCCAACGTTACGACCCCCCAAACAAACACGTGGTCAGAAGGCTAGCAGATTTTAAAAAAGCCCCCGATTTTAAAAGTCCGTCGCAACGTCACTCACCCGCGCGCATCCGTCCGAGATCAAAGCACAGGAGCCGACGAGGGCGCGTGGCTCGCCGCGTGCCTCCACGAGACAACGGAGAGAGGGTCCATCACGAGAACCCGCTGACCTCCACGCGCGATCTCCATGTGGCGCTCAGATAGAACCTCAACGCCCAGGAACCTCAGGGAGGGGGGGGGGGGGGTCCGCTTCCAGCCCAAGAGGGCAAAATAAAAGTCTGAAGTGCTGGGCAAAAGAACGCCCTCTGGTGGTCAGGGGATGCCATTCCATTCCACTCCATTCCATTCCATTCCGACGGAGTCCAGAACCAGAATCCCTTCTCAAGAATCCAAAAAAAGAATTCAGAAAGAATTCAAAAGCATTTCCCCCACATTCATATAAACTCACTCTTGATACATTACTTGATAAATCCCCGGGGTGAAATTCTAGCTGTCATAGATGCCCCATTTACAATGTTATAATATACAATAAGAATAGAAAAAAATACAAAATGATATAGGTTTCAACAACAACAATAAAAAAAATATATATATATTATATATAATGTATTTTCTACATTTTCTTTCCATTTAGTAATCCATCTCAGAATACTTGATAAATCCCCGGGGTGAAATTGTAGTTGTCACAGATGCCCCATTTACAGTGTTATAATATACAATAAGAATAGAAAAAAAATAAAAATATGATATAAGTTTCAACAACAACAATAAAAAAAAAAAAAAAAAAAAAAAAAATATATATATATATATATATATATATATATATATATATTTTGGCTTAGTGGTTAGCACGTTCGCCTCTCAGCGCTAGGGATTCCCGGTTCGAATCCCCATTTGGGTGGAGTCTCCATGTTCTCCCCGTGTCTGCGTGGGTTTCCTCCGGGTTCTCCGGTTTCCTCCCACAGTCCAAAAACATGGATCAAGTCAATTGAATTCTCCAAATTGCCCCATATAGAGTGTGTCTGTGTGAGTGAGTGTGTGTCCAGCGATGGATTGGCGCCCTGTCCTGGGTGGATCTGCCCAGCGCCCGCACCCAGCACCCGAGACGCTCTCCCCCAGATGGGCATGGGGAACCCCACCGCGACCCTAATAGAGGATAAAGCGGGAGATATATATATATATAAAAATGTATTTTCTAATATGTATGTAATTTATTTTCTATATTTCGTTCCATCTAGTAATACGTTCGTCTACTCACTTGTGTGTCTATTTGTCTGTCCAACCAATTGTATTCTTATATATTAATTAATTTAGGTTTGTCTGATTTCTCCGATGTATCGGTCAGTACTTTATTCAGACATCTGGATCAGTACATAACAGCTGTGTTTTTTTATTTTTATTTATTTCTTATTTTTTAAATAAAAACCCACAGACAGTTCTTGGTGTCTCTATTTGTCTGTCCATTCCTTTGTATTCTTATATATTAATTAATTTAGGTTTGTCTGATTTTTCCGATGTATCGGTCAGTACTTTATTCAGACATCTGGATCAGTACATAACAGCTGTAGGTGTTTTTTATTTTATTTTATTTTTATTTTAAATATAAAAACCCGCAGACGGCTTCGCGGTAGCTGTTGATTCGGCAGTTCTAGGGGAAGTGAGCGAGTGCGGAGCGCGGAGTGCGGGTTTGAGACGCGGCCCTCTTGCGCTGTTGGCACTCGGCTGTCAGACTCACAGCGCTGGGTGTTTTTTGTGTCTGCTCCGTCCTCAGCTCGGTCGCTTCCTTCATGTCCACCTTCATCTGAAGAGCTTTAAACACCGACTGCAGCGTCGCGGAGAGGTGAGGACCGGACCGCGCAACTGCCCCGCTCGGGGTAACTGCTCCGAAGCTAGTTAAAGTTAGCCGCCTAGCTGTCCGTCTGAGAGAGAGACACAGAGAGACACAGAGAGAGAGAGAGAGAGAGAGAGGGGGGTGGACATGTTATCAGGAGACCGAGACGAAGGGGCCATGTTTTAAATGTTTTAAATGTTTTAAATGTTTGTTTTAAATGTTATATGTTCTTTAAAGCGAGCCTCGACCTGTAGAGACAGACTGAGAGTCGAGCTGATCTGGGAACCGACTCCCTCGCGAACAGCGGAGGTCATTGAATTTAAATATAGAACAAAGTCACACAAATCACCTCTGTACACAGTGCTGCCAAAAGTATGAAGACACGCTCGTATTGAGCACTTCTAACAGTGTGATCGTGAGCATCTACTCACACCGAGTCCATATATAAACCTCGATTAGGTTACTACTTATAACCTCACTAAGCCTGGCTTAATTAAGTCAGGATCTGTACACTATCATACTATATACACTAATAAACCAAAGTATTGGGATATATACTAATAATCTATATACTAGTGGTTGGCATGTTCTCCTCTCAGCGCTAGGGATTCCCGCTTCGAATCCCCATCTGGGTGGAGTTTCCATGTCCTCCCCGTGTCCGCGTGGCTTTCCTCCGGGTTCTCCGGTTTCCTCCCACAGTCCAAAAACATGGATCAAGTCAATTGGTTTCTCCAAGTTGCCCTCATATAGAGTGTGCGTGTCTGTGTGTGTGCCCAGCGATAGATTGCCGCCCTGTCCTGGGTCTATCTGCCCAGAGCCCGAAACGTTCTCCCCTGGATGGGCATGGGGAACCCCACCGCGACCCTAATAGAGGATAAAGGGGAAGATGATGGATGAATGAATACTAATGTACTGATAAACCAAAGTATTGGGATATATACTATATACTAATAAACGATATACAACTTTATATACTAATAAACCAAAGTATTGGGATATATACTAATAAACTATATACAACTTTATATACCAATAAACCAAAGTATTGGGATATATATACTAATAAACTATATACTAATGTACTAATAAACCAAAGTATTGGGATATATACTAATAAACTATATACTAATATACTAATAAACCAAAGTATTGGGATATATACTAATAAACTATATACTAATGTACTAATAATGTCTGATGGATGATGTCTGTGGGAATTTTTGCAATCTCAGTTCCAGATCGTCCCAAAAATATTTACTGATGAGATTCGATAAAATTAGATAAAGTGCCTACACTCAGAGGAATCGGTCCTTCACATTTTACCCAGCCGTGCAGTGAAACACACACACACACACACACACACACACACACACACACACACTGAGTGAAGTGAGCCCACGTGCCCGGAGTGGTCGACACCTGGGGAGCACTAGGGTTAGGTCCCTGATCAGGGGTTAGGTATAACTGGCCCAGATCGGGGCTCGGTGAGGGTCAGCCATGTGCACCCACACTGCACTCACCCAAACCATGCCCCTGGGTACGGTCACACAGAGACGGAAAAAAAAACTGTTTCCACGTTGCATTACCAGGTCTGTAGTTCTGTACACCATACACGGTGTTGGGACAGAACGACGACGACGACGAGTGTCCCAATAACTTTTGTCCGTATTGTGTATTTTTGTTTTGATGATGGTAACAGATGCCACGTCAACCGGAGTGTGGGAGCGAGTTTCTATTCCTGACTCAGTTGCTGTACGAGTCTGTACAGATACAAACCGTCAGCAATTACACAACTCACTTAAATAAATACTTGTGTATTCTGTTAGGAACATCACCCAACATTCAAACAAACACCTGCTCTGTGGTGATCATCACAAAACAGGAAAGAGATTCAAAACAAAAAACATTTATACCACAGGTGGCGCTATAGAAACAAGTAAGAACCTAATGGAAAGTGTCACACACACCTTGTCCAAACATTGTGTGTTCTAGAGCAGTGGTTCTCAAACTGTGGAACGCAAAGTAGCACGAGGTGATGGGCCAGATAATGGTACAGATATACAATACATTATTTTACTGATGTATTTCATAAACTGCGGTTTTTTTTTTTTGTGATTGTGATTCAAGCAGCAGGCGGCACGGTGGCTTAGTGGTTTAGCACGTTCTCCTCTCAGCGATAGGGATTCCCGGTTCGAATCCCCATCTGGGTGGAGTTTCCATGTTCTCCCCGTGTCTGCGTGGGTTTCCTCCGGGTTCTCCGGTTTCCTCCCACGGTCCAAAAACATGGATCAAGTGTATTGAATTCTCCAAATTGCCCCATATAGAGTGTGTCTGTGTGAGTGAGTGTGTGCCCAGCGATGGATTGGCGCCCTGTCCTGAGTCTGTCTGCCCAGCGCCCGAGACGTTCTCCCCTGGATGGGCATGGGGAACCCCACCGCGACCCTAATAGAGGATAAAGCGGGAGATAATGGATGAATGAATGATTCAAGCAGAATTTACAGATTTCATTTGAACTTTATGCGGCATATAAAATTGTGCCATCATTTGTTAAAATCTCAGCGTTTTGCTTCAACACTTGGAAGCACGTTCCGAGCGGGACGATGGATTATGACGTGTTTACTGAATGAATGACTGAATAACATGATCAGATCAAAGCGATGGGACTGAAATGTGATCTGTGCGACGGGCGGTTCGAATAAAGGAAACATTTGCATAATGCCAACAAATCAACACCTCGGGTAACTGGTTGTGCACCAACTGGACGAACGAGACGGAACAGTCTATCTTAAACCCGCCGCCATGTCGTTCTCGCTCGGCAGAACCTCGCTCGGCGCGCTCTCGGTGAACTCGAATAGGGTTCGAGGGATCGGCGCGAGGTGGATGTTGACATCTGGAGCAGAAGTCGTGCTAACTGATGCAATTCTGCTTTTAAAATAGGAAGCTGATTATGAGCAACGGGCGGCACGGTGGCTTAGTGGTCAGCACGTTCTCCTCTCAGCGCTAGGGATTCCCGGTTCGAATCCCCATCTGGGTGGAGTTTCCATGTTCTCCGTGTCTGCGTGGGTTTCCTCCGGGTTCTCCGGTTTCCTCCCACAGTCCAAAAACATGGATCAAGTCGATTGAGTTCTCCAAATTGCCCCATATAGAGTGTGTCTGTGTGAGTGAGTGTGTGCCCAGCGATGGATTGGCGCCCTGTCCTGGGTCTATCTGTCCAGCGCCCGAGACGTTCTCCCCTGGATGGGCATGGGGAACCCCCCCCATGACCCTAATAGAGGATAAAGCGGGAGATAATGAATGAATGAATTATGAGCAACGACACAAGCCTGCAGAACAGCCGGGCTCGCCTAGCCCCGCCCACATCTCTCCCGCATCATAGCGCTCAGTAGTTTTCAGGTCGCGGAACGTCGATCGGACCGCCAGACGAGAGCGAATAGACGACGCAGATCTGAACAGGTGTCGCCCCCATCTACAGTTGAGGGAGGAAGTGTTTAGAGGCATTGAAGAGGAAGTTGACTCAACGCAGGTGCCGCTGTCATTGTTCCCCAGCAGAAGCCGAGGTTCCGGGCCCCTCTTTTAATGGACGCTTCGGGACGAGCCCTCTCCAGGAAGAGGAAGAGAGAAGGTTCCAATGGAGAAGCGGAGGAGGCCGACAGGGCGCAGAAATGCAAACGCTTCACGGTGGTGAGTCCCAAACCGAAGCTTTCTGCTTCATAATGAACGGAATGAGCGCGTCGGAGCGGCATGAGGGCTCGGGGGAAGCACCGTCTGCTTCACTCAGAACCCGCTCATGGGGGGTTCATGCTCAGAGCAAATGGCCCGGGTTCCGTCTGTGTAGGGTTTCCATTTATAGTTTAAAAGCATTCACATCAGAAAAATGAGAAGTGATACGTTCTCTGTGGGGGGGGCGGCACGGTGGCTTAGTGGTTGGCACGTTCTCCTCTCAGCGCTAGGGATTCCCGGTTCGAATCCCCATCTGGGTGGAGTTTCCATGTTCTCCCCGTGTCTGTGTGGGTTTCCTCCCACAGTCCAAAAACATGGATCAAGTCCACTGAGTTCTCCAAATTGCCCCATATAGAGTGTGTCTGTGTGTGTGCCCAGCGATAGATCGGCGTCCTGTCCTGGGTGTATCTGCCCAGCGCCCGAAACGTTCTCCCCTGGATGTGCATGGGGAACCCCCCCCCTGCGACCCTAATATAGAATAAAGCGGAAGATAATGGATGAATGGATGGACATTCTCTGGGTCATGTACCAGGCCTCAGCACCCACAAGGGCCCCAAAAAGGGAAGAGCCACTTCATTCATTATCTCCCGCTTTATCCTCTATTAGGGCCGCGGTGGGGTTCCCCATGCCCATCCAGGGGAGAACGTCTCGGGCGCTGGGCAGATAGACCCAGGACAGGGCGCCAATCCATCGCTGGGCACACACTCACTCACACAGACACACTCTATATGGGGCAATTTAGAGAACTCAATTGACTTGATCCATGTTTTTGGACTGTGGGAGGAAACCGGAGAACCCGGAGGAATCCCACGCTGACACGGGGAGAACATGGAAGCTCCACCCAGATGGGGATTCGAACCGGGAATCCCTAGCACTGAGAGGAGAACGTGCTAACCACTAAGCCACCGTGCTGCCCTTCTATATTACAAGTCCCTTAAATAATCAAGTCTCCCTAAATTACATAACCCCCCAGATCACATAACAGCCCCCAATCAGGAAGGCTGACCGCCACCAAAGGCTTCCTCTGAGACGCATGACGTCAGTCGAACCCCTGCTGAGGCAACGTCCTGCGGTGGAGTAACCCACTCTGAGGACACTGCTTCCTTTCACCTTCAGGGAACATGAGCTCACAGTTGATGGGAAGTCCCATCACAGAAATCGGCCGTAGGTGCCACCTCGAGAGTAAAGCAGCGTCCGCCCGGGGCAGCCGGGGTTTCGGGAATGGGGTCTGGAAAGTGACGATTGTTTCCTTGGCAGGGTCTGAAAGATCCGGCTCCCTACGCCGATGAGCTGGAGTCTCTGGAAGACCGGCCGTATAAACGCGTCAGCATGGATGAGGCGCAGCGGGGAACGCCGTGTAAGTCCGTCCTCGGGTCTCGTCTTCTGGAAAGTCGGATATAAATAAGAAAATAAACTTCACCTGCCGACAAAGTTTTTACTTTAATTGACTTGATGATCGAATGTTTATAGACCACAGAAGTGGGTCATTCAGTAGTTTTCGTCAGGTCCGTATTCGGCACTCGGGGTCTAAGCAGGACTTTCAATGACAACGAGTGAGGTTCAGAACCGGTTTAGAACCGGACACATTTTATTTTTTTAAATTATATTTCCAGGGCGGCACGGTGGTTTAGCACGTTCTCCTCTCAGCACTAGGGATTCCCGCTTCGAATTCCCATCTGGGTGGAGTTTCCATGTTCTCCCCGTGTCCGCGTGGGTTTCCTCCGGGTTCTCCGGTTTCCTCCCACAGTCCAAAAACATGGATCGAGTCAATTGAGTTCTCCAAATTGCCCCATATAGAGTGTGTGTGTGAGTGAGTGTGTGCCCAGCGATAGATTGCCCCTCTGTCCTGGGTGTATCTGCCCAGCCCCCGAAACGTTCTCCTCTGGATGGGCACGGGGAACCCCCCCCCCCCGACCCTAATAGAGGATAAAGCAATAGATAATGGATGAATGAATGAATATTGTCTTTACAAACACAAACCAGGGAATCTAGAATTTGGCCCAGACCCCTTCCATCCTGTACATCATGGACCGTCTGAATTCTGAGGTCAGAACCTGGTCACTCAGCACAGAACGTTTATTTTGGTGTCGAGTGAGGACGCGACGAGGACCCCTTGTGACGGAAACCTAAAACCGAAATCGGGTGTCGTTTCAGTTGAAAGGCCGGTGAGGGTGTACGCCGACGGGATCTTCGACATGTTCCATTCCGGACACGCCCGCGCCCTCATGCAGGCCAAGGGCCTCTTCCCCAACACGCACCTCATAGTTGGCGGTGAGACCCGACACACTGACGGCACGCCGCCTCTTTGCCCCCCCCCCGCCGCCACGTTCTCCAGGCTGATTTGTGTTTTGCAGTGTGCAGCGACGACCTCACACACAAGCTGAAGGGCTTCACGGTGATGAACGAGGAGGAGCGCTACGACGCCGTCACGCATTGCCGCTACGTCGACGAGGTGGTGCGCAACGCTCCGTGGACCCTCACGCCGGACTTCCTCACCAAACACAGGGTGCGGTGGACCAGTTTACGTGTCAAACGGCTCTAAAACCTTTCAAATTAGAGTTCTGCGTGCGGGTTGTAGGGTTCCGGTAACTCACCCGCTTGTGTGTCGCCGTCTGCAGATTGACTTCGTTGCCCATGACGACATCCCTTACTCCTCGGAAGACAGTGACGACGTCTACAAACACATCAAGGACGCAGGTGGGGGGAAATGCCATGGAGGACACCCTGCTAAAGCGCTCGTTTCCTGATCCCAACTGATCAACCTCCTCTGGGGGTTTTTATAGGTATGTTTGCCCCAACCCAGCGGACCGAGGGCATCTCCACCTCCGACATCATCACGCGCATCGTCCGAGACTACGACGTGTACGTCAGGCGGAACCTGCAACGCGGCTACACGGCCAAAGAGCTTAACGTCAGCTTCATCAACGTGAGTCGTCCTCGCGCCGCTCCCGGGGGACGAGTCCCACTTTCTGAAACGGGGCTCGTTTAGACCTGCAGGTTCTTAATCGAGGATCCTATTATTAAACCTTACAAACCTTCGCGGCTTTGAGGCATTTATAGCCAAAAGTATGAACATAGAATACTCCAGGATTCTTTTATACTGCTATACAATATATACACTGCTTTTATTTTGGCCCGGGTTCCAAAAAATGGCCAAATGGCCCGGGTTCCGTCTGTGTAAGGTTTCCATTTATAGTTTAAAAGCATTCACGTCAGAAAAATGAGAAGTGATACGTTCTCTGGGGGGGGGGTGGCACGGTGGCTTAGTGGTTGGCATGTTCTCCTCTCAGCACTAGGGATTCCCGGTTCGAATCCCCATCTGGGTGGAGTTTCCATGTTCTCCCCGTGTCCGCGTGGGTTTCCTCCGGGTTCTTCGGTTTCCTCCCACAGTCCAAAAACATGGATCAAGTCAATTGAGTTCTCCAAATTGCCCCATATAGAGTGTGTCTGTGTGAGTGAGTGTGTGCCCAGCGATGGATTGGCGTCCTGTCCTGGGTCTATCTGCCCAGCGCCCGCGACGTTCTCCCCTGGATGGGCATGGGGAACCCCCCCGCGACCCTAATAGAGGATAAAGCGGGAGATAATGAATGAATGAATGATGAATGATGTACGCCGCAGGGCTGCAAACGGCACTGGGGCTGTAAAATGCCCTGACCTGTGTTCAAACGACCTCCTTACTGTTTTCAGATTGCAGAGACACAGTGATTTAAAATCCCATGAAATGTAAAAAGAGACCATTTAGCAAAAAGTCATGTGGCAAACACTTTTTTTTTCTCCCCAAACTAAATAAAAAGCTTTTAGAGCCTGAACCCCTAAAGAAAAACCAAACTGTTTCCCGTTTAAGTGTTAGGTTGCTGTATCGGTTCTCTGACTGAAGCGGAGGATCTAAAGTATCCTCCACTGAGTGAGAGGACGCTGTTCACGTTTACTTGTATATTTTTGCTGCCCCAATCAGGAGAAAAAGTACCACCTGCAGGAGCGCGTCGACAAAGTAAAGCAGAAGGTGCGAGACGTGGAGGAGAAGAGTAAAGAGTTTGTGCAGAAGGTGGAGGAGAAGAGCATCGACCTGATCCAGAAGTGGGAGGAGAAGTCGCGAGAGTTCATCGGGAACTTCCTGCAGATGTTCGGGCCTGAGGGAGCGCTGGTGAGTGCTGGAGGGTCCACGCTGCACGGTCAGAAGAGCTGAGGCTGAAACGGTCAATGAAACAGACGTCAAGACGGGAATTTTCCAATCACACTGTGTGAACAAAAGTATAGGGACACCTACGTATTGAGGTTCAAGTTCAAGTTATTTATTTATGTCGCGCTTTTTACAACAGTACATCGTCACAGAGCAGCTTTACAGAATGAAAAGCCTTTAAATCCCCAAAGAGCGAGCCGAAGCGACAGTGGCAAGAGAAAAACTCCCTGTTATGTTGTTATTTAAGGAAGAAACCTTGGGAGGACCGAGACTCAGTGGGGGACTCGTCCTCCTTGAGCGGCCGGGCAGCATCAACAGTGTAGGACAGCCATGTCCAGATAATTAACAAATGGAGAAACTCTAACAACTGGAGAACTATATGTGAGTCCATTAAGGGCTTTAATATTTTGATTTTAGAACGGGTCTGGGCCAAATTCCAGATTCCCTGGTTTGTGTTTGTAAAGACAATATTCATTCACTCATTATCTCCCGCTTTATCCTCTATTAGGGTCGCGGTGGGGTTCCCCATGCCCATCCAGGGGAGAACGTTTCGGGCGCTGGGCAGATAGACCCAGGACAGGGCGCCAATCCATCGCTGGGCACACACTCACTCACACAGACACACTCTATATGGGTAATTTGGAGAACTCAATTGACTTGATCCATGTTTTTGGACTGTGGGAGGAAACCGGAGAACCCGGAGGAAACCCACGCGGACACAGGGAGAAGATGGAAACTCCACCCAGATGGGGATTCGAACCGGGAATCCCTAGTGCTGAGAGGCGAACGTGCTAACCACTAAGCCTGCGTGCCACCCGTGAAGACAATATAAATAATGAAATTATTTGAGTGTGGTAGCTTAAAGGTGAAGGTGTTGGGCTTACAAACCAAAGTTTGGGGAGGTTCAAACCAAGAGTACAACGCATGCAGCCAAAGTAGGAATTTAAGCAAAGCCCTTCATCCTTAATTCTCCAGGAAGGAGGTATGGAGCTGTGCTGATGTTCAGTATGACAGCATTTGTCCTTCTGCTTCAATAATCACTAGGGGTGAGCTGCAATATTCGCTGATTCGACGATTCGATTCGGAGAACCGTAGTCGACTATGAACCTCATAGTCGAATGTACCATTTTGACCACATGGGGGCGCCCATGGCTGCTGCTAAGCATTAGTTTTTACATGAAAAGTCTTTGTTTTCGTTATATATATAGCCTTTTGTCAAATAAAAGCATCCTAATCATCCTAAAACTCATTGATCTGAG
The DNA here is from genome assembly GCA_019802505.1 of Corydoras sp. C115. Classification (NCBI taxonomy): domain Eukaryota; kingdom Metazoa; phylum Chordata; class Actinopteri; order Siluriformes; family Callichthyidae; genus Corydoras; species Corydoras sp. C115. The sequence goes on from JAFMOC010000014.1 coordinate 718,610, forward strand.
TGTTTTAGGTTTTTCCTTTGAAGTGAAAAAAAGTCCAGAACGGGGATCCCATTTACTGTGCTCTAGAAAAAACAAGTAAAATATAAAAAAAAAATCATTTTTAAAAAGCACGCTTATAGCGCCATGTTTTGGTGAAATTTTAACTGATTCGACTATCAGTCGACTATAGGGAAAATCAGACGAATCAGATTCGACTATGAAAATCCTTAGTTGAATACACCCCTAATAATCACATAGTTTAGCATTTGTGGTATTTTTGGATTATTGAAATGAAAATAAATCACATGACCCACCTGTGAGTGACCCGTGTCCGTGTTGCGTCTGCAGAAACACATGCTGAAGGAAGGGAAAGGTCGAATGCTCCAGGCCATCAGTCCGCGTCAGAGCCCGAGCAGCAGCCCGACCCACGAACGCTCTCCGTCGCCCACGTTCCGTCTGCCTTTCTTCACCAAGACGTCGCCGGGCTCCATTCACGCTCACTACTCCAGCGCCACCCTTGGGCAGAACATCAGCGAGGACGAGGAGGAGGAGGACGACGACTCTTAGGATGCGGAGCCGCAGAAGAGGATGAGATCCATGCGCTCCTGTGCATCTCCTGAGCCGACATGGAGCTGAGACGAATCCTTCCCGCAGCCGCCTGCTCTCACTCGTCAGATGTCTTGGTATGCATGTTACCTTCCCGGAGATCTGGGTGGGTGTGCGGCGGAGCGACGGCACGGCGGGGTTTCGGGCTCGCCGCCGGGATCTTCAGCACTGTTCTGTTTTTAATCAGTATAATTACATCTCGGCTCGGGTTTTTATTTCTTTTAAATCAAGCCCAAGGCTTTAAATCAAGTCCGATTCTTTTCGTGTTCACCGCTTCCCTCTTTGACTGCTTTTGGCCGCCACCCCCTCACCACCCCACCCTCCCTCCCATCCCAAAACAGCTGTATGATCGAGCAGGGAACACTGTATGCAGCAAGTCCAGAGAGGCTGTCTGTGATTTTTCTCTTTTCTTTAGTTGCTTTATTAAAATAAATGGATGGATTAAATCGTGGAGATGCAGGTCGCTCTATTTAACGATTAACAACGTGCACCTGAGAAATTCTAAAACTGTTCCTACAAAGGGATCTTATCAATTTAAAATACTCAATCATCAGAGGAATTATGCAGATATACCATTAATACAACTTCTCTGAGTTTTTTTACAATAACAAAAGTATTAGGACATGCCGTTTGATCCCAAAGCTTCTAGCTCAGTCCACTTGGCGAGTTTGGTGTGCAAGAATTTACTGGGCCATACAAAAGCCTAAACTCGACCCAAACATACACCTGTAGAATAAACTGTGACTTAAATCTTGTTGTCCAACATGTATAACTGTACAATTGCTCTTTTGGATGTTTAAGCATGTTAGCCCAATTTGAAGGCTGGGGGTTCGAAGTTGATTAAAATTTTGCAATGCTATTTCAGGGATGCTGACCCTGTGCTCAGACCCCATCATCACTTTTAAATACTTGAGATAAAAAAACAACCCACAACAGAACTAAACATTAAATTCTTGGCCTAATCTCATAGAGGCAACCTCGAAGGACAATTTATTATTTCTATCGGAATAAAATATTAAATACACATGTCACTGAAATCACTGCCATCATGTTCACCAAAGTGGCACCAGTTGGCGCACAAAGTTCTAAAAACCCGTTTTATTTCTTGATCTGACTCCTTCCTTATACTTCCCACTAATCGTTTAGATGATATGATAAAGCAGGAGGGCCGAAACGAGATATTTCCAAACCATCGATTTGAAATTGCTTTAGATAAAACCTTCTGCTAAATGGCCAAATGTAATAAAAACAAATTGTCACTTATTTATTGAAACTGCCCCTTAACTTCCGAGTTCTAACGCCTTCTGTGTGCTGGTTTTTAGTTTACTGATTACCTAACGTTACGTTTAATAATAATATTAATGCCTAGTATTAAACACCAACGGTTATCTTAGTGTCCATATACACGTATCTTTGTTATTACAGATAGGGGAAGGTATTTAAGCCAGATTGTGTCAGCGGGGTTTTTAAACGAAGGCTCTAGGGGTCCGACTACACGAGCACAAAATTCCGTCCGCGTTCCAAATTGTTGCGGAAAATCTGAGTAGCCTGTCTATGAAGGAAAAAAAAAAAATTATAATTGTTTGACGTGGCAACATTTGGTTCAGCTCGAGTGCTGTGTGTCGAATATTCTGCTGAATAATAGTATTGAGGAGTCAAATCTCGTATCATGACGTGTCGTTACGTCTTATACAGTGTGATGTTTATGATACCAGCGCTGTCACTACGTAACCAGAGACACTTCTGTGATAGTGTCTCATTAGGATACCCGTCTTCCTTCATGTGTCCTGTCCATCGGAGTCCCACGTTACTGCACTGATTAGTCGTCTGGCTGAACCAACACGTACGTACTGCTTACAAACGGGTCGGTTGCGTCGCGCGGACGGAGCGGTACCGATCTAAATGTATGAAAGGTGTTATGTGAACCACTATTGTACTAGCCTCGGTCTCACTGCACGGCCTCTAGAGGGTGGAGCTTCCTATTCGAACCTTTCTGCCTTCCTTTTCCTGTCTGATGAGGTCACTGTATGTCTGGAAACCTGTAAAACAAGGACAATTAATAAACCCGTAACACAAAGCCGAGTCACAACACCGTCGTCTGGTTTCTGGTGAACTAGATTATTTATAGAGCCCTGTCCTACAGGCGGAGTGAACATGATAAAGAGCTGGGCAGTTACTTTTCTCAGGAGGGGGATCACGTGTTCGATTTTTGGATGGGTGTAAGAGGAATGAGAGGAACAGCCCAGTCCTCTGGGTACACAATGAATGGACAAAGTCCATTTGTTAAGTTTTCCTTAAATAGATCAACTTTACATGACGCACAGACCTGCATCAGGTGCACAACATCCCTCCCAAATTACTCGACTCAGCATCACGGAAAGAGTCATTGAAAACAAAACAAAAAATTATTATTGATATGAAACTTGAGCAGGAAAAAAATAATAAATAAAATAAAATCGGGTCCATTTTTACGGAATTAAACCCGAATAATGAAGGAACGAAAGCGACACCATTCATGAGTTACATTTCTTTACTGGAACAATTACACAGGGGGATCAGACAACTAAGCGTGAAGGCTGCAGACGACATCCCGGCAGCTGAACATGTAACCACAGGGTTGGGTCCAGCAGGGAGGTCACAGCACTGCAGTATCCCACTGAACACACTTACTGTACAACATAAGAGCTTAATGTTACCATCAGCACTGTGGCAATAGGGTTAAAAGTGCTCCGTTGGTCATCAATCCTCATTAAACAACAATACGGGGGTCATGTACGTACCCATTCAACGAGACCGAAATTTGAATTCAACACACCTGGGGTGACACCGTATGAAGAACTCGACATTATTGAAGCATCGTGTTGGAATGTGTTTTGCATGCTGCTCGTGTGCAGAACCTAGAACCATAATTAACCCCCCCATAATCTGATTAATGCCCGACTGCAGTGCTCTGACCCCGAAGGACCCGACACCAACCCTGATGCTCCCGATTCACCTCGGCTTATCTATTTTATGATCTATTTGTTATAGTCAGACACACGGTTTACGTTCACATTTGCATAAATCGGTTAATTCATCCACCTATCTGAAGGGGGGGGGGGCGGAGATACACATGGAACCCTCCGATCAGCAGCGCGTTTCGTAGATGCCGCTGCGGCCGATGTAGCGCACCCATTTAATGACGTCGTGGTCGCTGTAATTCAGCTTGGACTCGAACACCTTCAGGTAGCGAACCTTCAGACCAGATGGGGCGAAAGGTACCTGGAGAACAAGGTGAAGAGAAGAGATTTTTTAACATATTTTGATATTTTCTGACTGTGACCTGGTTGTTGGCACCAGACAGGCCGAGTTTAATATTTATATAAGGGTCTTTAAGGTTAATTCCAATGATCAAATTAAATCATGTGACTGATTACATAGGTTTCAGATCAGTCAGTTCAAGTTTGCCCCCTCGTGGAGCATTAATGTATTGCAAAAAAAAAAACGTTTTCAAGGAAACAAAAAAAATGAAATGACTATGCTTTGTAACAAATAAAAATATATTAGAGAAATGTAGAGAATCCACTGATGTACAGAAATAATATGCACACTGCAAAAATGTATCACACATTTATTTACTACCCCATATAATGAGGTGATTTTTGGAAAACCTTAGTAGTTTTCTTGCTTAGACTCCAGACCGCCATCAAATATGGACATAATGAGGACTATATACATATAAACACCAGAATTAGAACGTTAAACATAACTAATCTAGGGGATTCTAAAGTCATCAGCATAATTGACTGACCGTCTCACTGCAACGTCAACACTTTACATGCATCAGTGTCACCTTACCTCGAAGTTCATGGAAATCGGGGGGCGGGCCCACTTCTTCTTATCGTTGGTGGGCAGCAGCTCGATCTCAGCACTGATCTGAGACTCCTTCATTCCAGCCATGCGTTTAATCCTGAGAGAAAGAAACCCGTCAAACGGTCGTAAATTCGGCCATGGCGCAAAGATGAAAAGCAAAAATGCCCCTGAAAACACTGACTTCCACACGATGGCGTTCTCACTGGCCTTGTATTTGGCTTTGCCCTTCATGCAGATCACCTGCACCCCACTGGTGTTCAGAGGGGTCGGAATGCGCACCTGTAAAGTTCAGAGGTCATACAATTAGAACAGACAATTCCAAAAATATTTTTTATTAATTTATTATTTTTATTATAAATTTATTAATTTTTTAGGTTTCCTTATAGAATCTTGGTTTGGGCTCCTTCATTCTACACCTGTACTAGATACCACACCTACAGAACCGAGAGCTTCCAAAAATGTTTTGAATGGGCAGATTTTCTTCTGCCCTGCAAGAAATAATATCTGAAATAGTGAAGACTGACCTCGATCTTCTGTGCCAGGAGGGAGGGTTTAAAGTTGGACTTGATGACAACTTTCACCTCCAGCTTGGTGCGGCCGACCTCTCGGACCAGCGGGATGACACGGAACGGCAGGATGATGTCCTTAGTGGTGCGATACCTAAAAGTTCATTGATCATCACATATACAATGTATTAATTCAAAGGTTTATTTTATTTTTTTAATACTCTGGAGGTCGACCCTCGGTGCAAACTGACCTCATGAGCTCGTATTCACCGTCGGGGGGGATGAAGCTGATGCTACGCTCAGAGTCGAATTTGCTGAGGCGCACACACTGGTGGAAGGTGCAGTCATCGATAGCTATGGACTGCTTTCCACTGCTGCACACACATACACGCACATAATTAAAATAAAACCTACATAATCAAGAGCAGTGCGTCACTGTACAGGGTGGAGGTTGAAGGGTTAATTCACTGTTAATTAACTTCGCTTACCGCAAAACACACACACACACATACAAACACAATCTCCTAGTATTTTATTGAACAAGACAGCACAAGTACTATGGCATCTACACCAACGACTAAAAAGAAATGTCAGGTCTGTCAAGAATCTTATGCAAGTGTAAGACGAGGTCAAATCAGGGACACAGATCAACAATCAGATCAACAAATAGAGAGAGAGAGAGAGAGAGAGAGAGATCTGAAAACAGACACTGAGGTACAGTACCTTCCCCCCAAATCACTTAGGAACAGCAAACAGAAGCACAAAAAGAAAATTCACAGTGAACAATTCTCATCTATTTTTAATATGTTTAATATGTGACCCAAGCGACTTACAATTATCCAAACTTAATAGTTGGGGTGAATGTAACATAATACAGAACTCCCGGAGCAATGAGGGTTAAGGGCCTTGCTCAAGAAACCACCCTTGTGTAATATTTATTAAACAGCACCTTCTAGTGGTGGCAGCACGTTACTATGAGTCATCATACTTTACACTCCCCTGGATGCAGCCCATCAGTGAGACAGTGACTAAAAGATGGTCGGTATCCAGCCCATCCCAATCCTTTTGTCCATATAGTAAATCTCTAAAGATTTCATTCTGAGCTTATAAAACAGCGAGAGGGGCAATTTAGTATTTCCAATTTACCCATCTGCATGTCGTTGGATTGTCGGAGGAAACTGAAGTCAAACCCACACATTACTACAACAAGAAAGAGGGTACGAAAACAGACTGGTTACCTCTTCCCGGTTTCATCACCTGCCCCTGATTTGCCCTGCTTGTCAATCACGATTTTATCATTCATGCCAAACTTGCACTCGGGCATCCCGCTCAGGTAGCTCTTCATAACCACGCGACCCGAGACGTGGGCACTCAGGACCTGACCTGTGCACGATTAACATAATCATTAATCACTGGTCAGGATTTAAGAAATACAAGCGTCACCCCCGATTTGATAAGCGTCGGGGTTTAAGTCTGGACCGTGTGGCCTCACCCTGTGGAGACATGAGCAGGTTCACGCTCTCCAGCACATCCAGGAAGAGCTCATTACGGCGATATTTAATCCCCTCTCGACGCCAGCCGATCTGCCCGGTCACCTGGCTGGTGATCTGAGACTGCTCCTCCTTCGTCTGGCAACCAAAATGTTTGAAAAACAAAATTGGTTATAAAAAAAATAAAGACATGGTATTAAATCAATTCCCACAATTAACCCCAGTTAATAAGTTTATTCAACGCAGCACTTTAAAATCCCCAAAACATGGTGAATTCTGTATTTACCTGATGCTGCAGTGAACCAGGTCCAGGACAGATTCATGTAAAAAAAAAAAAAAAAATACTCACAACAAAGTTTTTAAAAAGATAAAAGCTAGGTTTATTGTTTGGGTATCCTAATTTTTACCCATACAGTATTAATTATAATTTTTTTTTTATACATTACCTGACCCTTGATGCCTTGCTGTGTAATAAACGTCTTAAGTGCTCCAGTCTCCGAGTTCTGGGGATATCCAAAATCCAGAATCTCTGTGCACACACACACAGCAAAGACACACCGTCACCTGACGAACAACTGAACATCAAACACTTTTTTAAAGACTAAGCCTCGAGGGCTCTGTACCATCCAGCAGCTCATAGATCAGAACAAAGTTGTTCTTGATGTTCTCCTCGCTGATCTTGCCAAAGTAGGCGGCCATGACGTCACACATCTTATAGAGGAACTCGAACACCATGGCGGCGTTGACGTTCTGCTTGGTGACCGCCGCCAGCCAGATGTTGGAGCGCTTGACATGGAAGAAGCTGGTGCGAGCGATGTTGGTGACAGGAGAGCGCACCTGCTGGCGGGCGTGGATCACGTTCACGCGGAACGCGTCGACCGCGTTGCGCCTAAAGAAAAATGCAGGGGGGGGGGGGTCAGGACTCTATAAGGCCAACCTTACAATAATGACAGATTAGAGATTAAAGGATTTTAACGTACTTCTAACCAAAAGATAGTACTAACTACTTAGTAATATATCTGAGATCAGCATTATAACTTATTTATATTTCAAATTTATTTTTACAGATTTGTTCACCTTTGTAACATTCCATCAGCTACATTCAGGGGAGTTTATAAAGTGTGTCTCTATGACAGTAAATACGGGAGATTCTCCCTTTAATCATTATATATTTTTTTATTAAGCCAGTTGCCACTATATTGTGATATACGTCGATATATATAAAAAAAAATGCTGATGCGACATAAGTGGTTTATTGTGGTAAGCAGAATTTCAAATTGCACAACATGGTGAAGCTTGAGAGTAACATCCCATTTGTATTAATATAAATGTTCCTAATAAAGTGTAAATAAATGTTATTTAACAAAAACATAAACATAAGTGCAGAATAAAACCTTAATACGGAAATCAAAACTCTTTATATACTGTATATACACAAAAGAAGGTCTGTTCAGCGTGTTCCAAATAAAGGTGTAGTTGCGATTACATCACCCGGCACCCACCCAAGTCCAACATCAGGCAAAAACTGTTAGTCAAGTTAAATGCAAGGACATTACCTCAAATGTCTGCACCAATACTTAAAGTAAAGACCCATTTAGGATGAGGATTCTATGCATAAGCCTCCAAACTCCAGAACACCACACAGAGATAATCCCATAAATTATTATTTACCCAAATAACCCATAATCTGCAGGATCTACACTCCTGGGAATGAACCGTGGAAAATGCTGAGGCAACATAATTGGAAGCAGATGAAGGATCTTCACTGCACATCCTGTGCTGCTTCCTCAAATCCCCACTGCAGCAGGATGGTCACGCAGAACGAGAACAATGAGGCTGCGACTACCGACGGGGGTCTGGTGCTCGTCTGGCGTGTTCGGGGTTAAAAGAGTAAAAAGCAAAGATCATGCAGTCCAACTCAACTCCCAGCCGAACTCACCCGATGTCATCGCGATAGACGCGGGAGATCAGGACCTCCCCCTTGTGGTTGTAGATGAACAGCCCTCCGATCATGATGGCGGCTCCTTACGCCTCATAAGCCATGACAAACTCTCAGTCCTGCAGCACACAAAAGCCGTAAAACAGGGGTGTGGAACAGCTGAGGTGAGATCATCAAGAGGCATCCCAAAAAAAACATTTTTTTCCTTCATGAGAAGACTCTTAACATCACGGCACCCTGACACGGGCATCTTCAGGGTCAGGATGAAAGCGTCACTGTGGCCAGTTCAGAGGTCAGACACTGATGTCGAATAAGAGACTGACTCACAGTTGGTGTTCTAGTTCATCCCACAGATGTTTGGTCAGGTTATGAGCTTTAACAACATATTTCCATAAATACAACAGGTTCAGGGGTCACACACTGCATGTTTTGCGTTTCTCTCTATACGTGCAGTAACATTTCTCAGCTCCATATTATGCTATTTGAAGACGAACACATGAATTTGGAACATTCACAGAACTAAATACTTAAGCCTCAACTTATTTCCAACCAGAGTTTTAAGGCACCTTCTTTCTGACACGCCCTTATGGCTGGTTATGACCCATCTGAATAAACCTTCGGAGAAATTATACTTACATACTTTATCTGCTGTCTGATGACACATTCATAAGACTTTAAATTGAATTGTCAATAGACAATTATCATCTGGCACACTTAGAAACATTTTATTATAGTAGTATAATCTGTATGTTATCTGTTGTAGATTTCCCCATTGTGGGGCAAATAAAGGTCCATCTTATCTTACAGTTTGACAACCATCATAACCCATTTTAAATCAAAATACATAGTGGTGCTCATTCATTAATTAGTTTCTGCTTAATCCTCTGCTATAATCTGGGGGGGGGAGGGGGGTCCCCCATGCCCATCTGGAGTAGAACGTTTCGGGCACTGGGCAGATGCGCCCGGGACAGGCCGCCAATCCATCACTCACTCACACAGACACATACTATATGGGGCAATTTAGAGCATTCAAAATATATACCTTAAACATGTTCTTGGACTATGGGAGGAAACCGGAGAACCCGGAGGGAACCTGGAAACCCAAGCGCTGAGAGGAGAACATGCTAACCGTTATGCCACTACCCTATAGTTAATTATTACTTATTTAAAAAAAAAAAAAAAAAAAAAAAACAAGGGCAATGAATAAATAAATAAACAAACATTGTACAGTTTACGGGCGGCACGGTGGCTTAGTGGTTAGCATGTTCTCCTCTCAGCACTAGGGATTCCCGGTTCGAATCCCAATCTGGGTGGAGATTCCCTGTTCTCCCCGTGTCCGCGTGGGTTTCCTCCGGGTTCTCCGCCCACAGTCCAAAAACATGGATCAAGTCAATTGAGTTCTCCAAATTGCCCCATATAGAGTGTGTGTGTGTGTGTGTGAGTGAGTGCCCAGCGATGGATTGGCACCCTGTCCTGGGTCTATCTGCCCAGCGCCCGAAACGTTCTCCCCTGGATGGGCATGGGGAACCCCACCGCGACCCTAATAGAGGATAAAGCGGGAGATAATGAATGAATGAATGAATGTACAGTTTACCGTTAAGTCCAACGCCGTAACAGACTTAAAATAATAAAAAAAAAAAGACAAAAAAACAACAGGTGAGGTCTGAACGTTCTTGCAGGGTTCTATTAGGTAAGCACGAACAGGGCTGTACGGAACACCGTTGGCTGACAGAACATTATAAAAAAAAAAAAAATCGCAAAAGACCGAAAAAAACACGATGCCAAATTTTGGCAGCCGTCTCAGTGTCGTCTTTATTAGTCTGCAGGAATCTATAACGGCGTTGAAATCGGTTTAATCGTCATTAATTAATGGATTCCAGTGGTTTCCGGTTGGGAGTAACGGCCGATATGGATTTTTATCGCGATATTAAATGGTTTGTGAACGCGTTCTCTGAGAGAAACCGCGAATGCGTGACTCATTCATTCGATATTCTTTTTTTTCTGGACAGACATATCGATAAATCATCTATAAAGCTGACGCTCCGTCGTGTTTTATATTTTATTTATTATTCTTCTTCTTTCAGATCACGGTGTTCCGTCCGCGTCCTGAGGCGTCCGGAGATGCCGTCGATAAAGCGGCGGTAGCTCGATGCTAACGGGCGCTCAAGAAAGCGACGGGGCGCTCGGGCCGAGCCCGCGTTTCGTCGACGGAGCCATACCTCTGCGGCGGCCGCGGTTCGGGTCCCGGGGCGAAGCGGGCGGACGGTCGGACCGCGGTGCGGGGGCTTCGCGGGTCCTCGGAGCGGCTTTACCTCTGAAATCAGCCTTCTCGCTCCCAGCCGAGAAGGTCAGCTGACGACCGGAGCGATATGCGCGTGCGCCCTGCCAGCGGCCGCGTCCGAATCGATTACTCGCGCCCTGCTTCGCCTCACTTCAAAGCGAGCACGTTCCCTTGCTTTAGTGCACTACATTAAAAAAACGGTGTGGGTTGTGGATTCACGTTATCAAGTCTATAGATTAGTGTAGGCTAGGCGTTACGTAGGTTACTTTTTTTCATTGCAGTCGCCTTAAAAACCGTTTAGGTTTCTTCTACGACTTTTATTAATTTTTTAAAAATGTTTTTTATGGTTTATAAAGGCGGCACGGTGGCTTAGTGGTTTACCATGTTCTCCTCTCAGCGCTAGGGATTCCCGGTTCGAATCCCCATCTGGGTGGAGTTTCCATGTCCTCCCCGTGTCCGCGTGGGTTTCCTGCAGGTTCTCCGGCTTCCTCCCACAGTCCAAAAACATGGATCGAGTCAATTGAATTCTCCAAATTGCCCCATATAGAGTGTCTGTGTGAGTGAGTGTGTGCCCAGCGATGGATTGGCGCCCTGTCCTGGGTCTGTCTGCCCGGAGCCCGAGGCGTTCTCCCCTGGATGGGCATGGGGAACCCCCCCGCGACCCTAATAGAGGATAAAGCGAGAGATAATGAATGAATGGTTTATAAAGCACTCACGACCTAAAACGCTTAATTTAGACTTATTAATACCGATCTTTTATGTTTTACGGGTCTACAATACGACCTGGTCAGTTCTGTATCATCCACCTTTCAGTCTAAAGAGCCAAGTACATCCCATTCATCCATCCATCATCTTCCACCATCCTCTACAAGGGTCACAGGGGGGGGGGGGTTTCCCCATGCCCATCCAGGGGAGAACATTCAGGGCACTGGGCAGATACACCCAGGACAGGGCCCCAATCTATCGCTGGGCACACAGACACACACAAACACACTCTGCCCATCCATCCATTATCTTCCGCTTTATTCTCTATTAGGGTCACGGTAGGGTTCCCCATGCCCATCCAGGGCAGAATGTTCAGGGAGCTGGGCAGATACACCCAGGACAGGGCCCCAATCTATCGCTGGGCTCACAGATGCACAAACAAACTCTATATGGAGAAATTTGGAGAATTCAATTCACCTTGATCCATGTTTTTGGACTGTGGGAGGAAACCAGAGAACCCGGAGGAAACCCATGTGGACACGGGGAGAACATGCAAACTCCACCCAGATTGGGATTCGAACCGGGAATCCCCAGCGCTGAGAGGCCACCATGTCGCCCTGAGCCAAAATGGAATATATTAATAAACACATATGTGTAATTATATTTAATTGTTGGGATACATACAGCAAGTGTATCACAGTAATGAAACATGAAAAAAATAAACTGATTGTGAAAACATTTGAGCCAAAACTAACAATAAAAAAGGGAAATAAAAATTATCTTTTGGGCGGCATGGTGGTTCGAATCCCAATCTGGGTGTATGAATGAAGACAATGATCTATTTTGCCTACTGTGCTTAATATACAGAGGAAGATTCAGTGAAACACACACACACACACACACACACACACACACACACACACACACACACACACACACACACACACACACACACACACACACACACACACATAAACAATGAAGTGAGCACATGTGCACTAACCACTGTGCTACCACACTTCCCCTCACCTAGTACTTTATTGGATTAATAAATGTGGTGACTGCATTAATCAGTTCAGCATTTAAAGTCCTTCAGTTTACATTCATTCATTCATTATCTTCCGCTTTATCCTCTATTAGGGTCACGGTGGGGTTCCCCATGCCCATCCAGGGGAGAACTTCTTGGGCGCTGGGCAGATACACCCAGGACAGGGCGCCAATCTATCACTGGACACACACTCACTCACACACAGACACACTCTATATGGGGCAATTTGAAGAACTCAATTGATTTGATCCATGTTTTTGGTCTGTGGGAGGAAACCGGAGAACCCGGAGGAAACCCACGCAGACACGGGGAGAACATGGAAACTCTACCCAGATGGGGATTCGAACCGGGAATCCCTAGCGCTGAGAGGAGAACGCGCTAAACCACTAAGCCACCGTGCCGCCTGTCCTTCAGTTTGATGAAATAGAATTGCTGTTTTTTTTTTATATTTAGGGAAAAAACTTTACAGAAGAAAAGGCAATGTCACAGCCTTGGATGAAAAGATTAGTTATGAAGTCTTTTTAAAGACTGCAAACAGGATTAATCTAACTTTTATAACAGTTATCAGGTTTTATCGGCAATACAATAAGCTGGCGTGATAAATCCCAATGTATTGTTGTTGCATTGATATCAAGATGACAATGGAACATTCTAGAAAACACATGATTAAAGAAAAACACAAATTGTTCTACTGACTGGTGTGTGGGCCAGAGCTATGAAGATCAACAGAGGGTTTATTGTTAGAAATATGTTCTTCCTTTGTAGTCAGGAGCAATGTACTGAACTGTATGGCTCATAATGACAGCCTTTATAATAGTTAACAAATATTTGTGGGGTACTAATTAAACAAAGTTAGAGTACTTTCTTTACTTTAGAAGTTTTTCCACTAGATCGACTTTACAATCAGACCGTTTTGACGTTCTGAAGTATTTCACTAAAGTTGCTTCTAAAACCTTTGTATCGTCTTAGATCCCATCATAACTTGGTTCTCCACCTTTATGCACATTGCTTGGTGAACTGATGCACAATCACACCGGAAGCGAAACGGACCGTTCCCAAACTGTTTCCACAAAATTGAAAGCATACAGTTGTCCAAAACCCCTGGCTATAGGTGCTTTATACATGGGACTAAAAGAAAATCTGAATTTAATAAATAAATAATATAAAAATAAATAAAGAGTTATGGACTTTGGTCCATATAGTAGGTCTCTTTTGTCTAAAGATTTCGAATAAGAATAAGAATTTGAATAAGATTAGATCAAAAACATGATAATATGTGGGATTGTGAGCAGCATGACGTCGGTAAGGATGGGGATGGGGAGGGGTTAATGGTGTGTGCATCATTTGCAGACCGAAGTGAGCTCCGGATACAGCAGCAGCAGCAGCAGCAGCAGCACCGGTGACAATGGGCAACGTTCAAGTAAGTACACAATATCACAATTCCACTGATTTAAATGACTGAAACCAACTTTATTCTCTTTTTTATTCTTGTTGCTTTGAATTAAAAAAAAGTCTGGAATATAATATGTATTTAATTTGAAGTGATATTGTTGACATTATAGTCAAGCGGTTTGTTGAACACGTTGCTTATCTATAAAATTAAAAATAGGGTTGTATTAATACTTTGTTTATGAACCAAAGGGACACTCCCTATCCAATGAGCTCTCATCTACAGGAGAAACTACTGCAGAGAATGTGCTCATGACTCAGCACGGACACATCGACCACAACAAACCTTATCTGACAATAACGCATTAAAGAAAATACAGGAATTCAACAAAAGCCCATCAAAACTAAAAATTATTTTTTTGAGATGTGCCCAATGAAGTGGCCTGTAAATGTAAATAAATTCATATATATAATTTTTGTTATCAAAAATGTGATTTGTAAATAGGATCCATATAAAGGTTGTGACAACTTTTGGAAGGGCATTCGCAAAACTGCACACGTACTCTGGTTGTCATTGTATAAAATAAGTGCATGTAATATAGTGTGTTGACTTTTATTATTACGGATTCTTCTTACATGGATCCAGAATCAAGCACCAAGCTGTGATGTCATATTAATTGCTTTAATTAATTGTTTGCTGGGCGGCACGGTGGCTTAGTGGTCGGCACGTTCGCCTCTCAGCGCTAGGGATTCCCGATCTGGGTGGAATCCCCATCTGGGTGGAGTTTCCATGTTCTCCCCGTGCCCGCGTGGGTTTCCTCCGGGTTCTCCGGTTTCCTCCCACAGTCCAAAAACATGGATCAAGTCAATTGAGTTCTCCAAATTGCCCCCTATAGAGTGTGTCTGTGTGTGTGAGTGTGTGCCCAGCGATGGATTGGCGCCCTGTCCTGGGTGTATCTGCCCAGCGCCCGAGACGTTCTCCCCTGGATGGGCATGGGGAACCCCACCGCGACCCTACTAGAGAATAAAGCGGGAGATAATGAATGAAGGAATAATTGTTTGCTTTTTTTTGTAGCCCACAGTTGTTCCCTATGAGGAGTTCGATGTGACCTCAGATATCAAAGAGATTCGCAAAGCCTGCAAAGGCGTGGGTACGTCCTACAGGGTCTCGCATTTCGCCTGCCACAGTGCAGACGGTGTGTTGCTGTGCCATGGCTGATGTTCTAAATTCCTGCAGGTACAGACGAAGAGAAGATCATCTCCATCCTGGCGAACCGCAGTGCCGCTCAGCGCATGGAGATCAAACAAGCGTACTTTGAGAAATACGATGATGTATGATCATTTTCATTGAACTTTCTTTTCATGAACATGCTCTCTGCACTTCTTGGCACCAGTGGTGCCAAAAAAAAAAAAAAAAAACTTTAGTTCTAATGCATTAAAAAGCAGGAAATGCCTAGAAAACAAGAACTAAATAGAGTAACCTTCTCATTTGCCCCATACAGCAGTGAGGATGATGAGTAAGTGCCTGAAAGTAAGATTACAGAATAACTACACTCATCCTACCAACAGAGTACGATGGTTCAGGTTACTACTGTTAAGAATTGTGGTGGATTTGGGACACCAAGGGGCTGTTTGTGTTCCAAGGACACTTACATTAGATACATGATGACACAATGGTCTCATTGACTCCATGGTCACCTTTATTTGGTAAGAAGAAGTAGGTCTTTCTGTTTAGCCATCCTTTTATTCTACCATCTCTTTAACTTTCCATTCTCTTCCTCTGTCCATCTATCCTTTCATTCGAAAATTCATCCATCTATCCCTCCAGTCTTTATCCATTTATCTAACCATCTACTCAGCCATTAATCCATTTAGATTCCATCAGTCTATATTTCGATTTTGTCTGTCTATGTGTGTATCTATTTATAGGTATCTCCAAAAAGACACAAAATATGTTAAACACACACACACACACACACACACACACACACACACACACACACACACACACACACACACACACACACAATCGATGTCATTGATGCAGTGATGTCATTTCCCAGCAGGAGCTGGAGGAGGTGCTTAAAAGTGAGCTGACTGGCAGTTTTGAGAAAGCTATCATCGCCATGTTGGATCCTCCTCAGGTCTACGCCGCTAAAGAGCTGCACCGCTCCATGAAGGGTGCGGGCACCGATGAGGATGTTCTGGTCGAGATCCTGTGTACAAGTACCAATCAGGTTGCCCTGCATCTGTAGATCATCTACAGAATACTGTCTATAAATAACATCAGATCAGAAGACGAGATTCTGAAACAGTTACAGTTTTCTTTCCTAATTTCCTTCACAAACTAAAGAACTCACGGTTAAGCTTACAGTTTATCTAAAAAAGATCACGAATCGTCCAAAACACATTAAAATGTACAGAGTGAATCTCTTATGTGAAGTCAGGGTTTTTAAAAATCACAGGTTTATTCGGTTTGCATTGACCAGCGACGGATATTAAAAAAAGATAAGTGGCCAGAAAGAGATAATGTACAGATACGAAGGTAGCCACAACTAGTATAATCCCTCATAAAACAACAGTTGCCACAACTACTACGTGCCTCCACACAATACGTTTTTTTTAGCGATTTCATTAATGCTTTTACTCTAGCAAAATATTTACCAGCAATATTTGTTCCAAGCTCCATGTCATTCTTTTAAACTTATTTCTTTTTTCCATAGGGAATTCTCAATCTTAAAGAAGCCTATTCCCAGGGTAAGCACTCTGAATATTACTATAGTGAAAGCACTAACCACTGTGTAATCCATTAAATACCAATATACTTTAAAACGCATGTACTTTTTCCTTACATTGTTCTGCTATGTATGTAATTCTTTTAAAATAAAAAAAAAACTTGGTTAACGCAGTTCTGGAGAAGGATTTGGAAGCGGACATCGAAGGCGATACGAGCGGAGACGTCAGGAACTTGCTGATGGCATTGCTGCAGGTATGTGATGCATGTGATGCAGATGCATCCCCTGGCAGGGTGCAATTAGCAGATCTAAGTAATAATTTAAGTAAAGGGCACCAAAAGCTTAATGTTTCATCAATTTGAGCCTAAAAATAAAGTCTAGTAATCTATTTTTTTTTACTTGTTAATAATTAAATAGGGCGGCACGGTGGCTTAGTGGTTAGCACGTTCGCCTCTCAGCGCTAGGGATTCTCGGTTCGAATCCCCATCTGGGTGGAGTTTCCATGTTCTCCCCGTGTCTGCGTGGGTTTCCTCCGGGTTCTCCGGTTTCCTCCCACAGTACAAAAACATGGATCAAGTTAATTGAGTTCTCTAAATTGTCCCATAGTGAGTGTGTACCCAGCGATGGATTGGCGCCCTGTCCTGGGTGTATCTGCCCAGCGCCCGGGACGTTCTCCCCTGGATGGGCATGGGGAACCCCACCGCGACCCTAGTAGAGGATAAAGCGGGAGATAATGGATGAATGAATGAATGAATAATTAAATAGGGCGGCACGGTGGCTTAGTGGTTAGCACGTTCGCCTCTCAGCGCTAGGGATTCTCGGTTCGAATCCCCATCTGGGTGGAGTTTCCATGTTCTCCCCGTGTCTGCGTGGGTTTCCTCCGGGTTCTCCGGTTTCCTCCCACAGTACAAAAACATGGATCAAGTCAATTGAATTCTCAAAATTGCCCCATATAGAGTGTGTTTGTGTGAGTGAATGTGTGCCCAGCGATGGATTGGCGCCCTGTCCTGGGTCTATCTGCCCAGCGCCCGAGACGTTCTCCCCTGGATGGGCATGGGGAACCCCACCGCGACCCTAGTAGAGGATGAAGCGGGAGATAATGAATGAATGAATGAATGAATAATTAAATAAAGCTGTCATTAACACAGGCGAGCAGAGATGAGGGTTTCGAAGTGGACGAAGCGTTGGCCGAACAGGATGCCACAGCGCTGATCGAGGTGACCTGTACACTCTCTTCATTTACATTTAAGATTAATGAACTGATTTACTAAAATTTACTTGTGCATGATAAATAATATATTATTTATATTATTATTATTTTTTTTATTATTATTATTATATTATCATATTGAACTAAACTATCCAACATGATAAATGTAAGCTTACCTCAGTGAAGATGCTCCGTTTCAGGCGGGAGAGGGCCGTTTCGGTACGGACGAATCCACCTTCACCTACATCCTCACTCACAGGAACTACCTGCAGCTGCAGGCCACCTTTAAAATTTATGAATCGGTGAGAATATTTTCGTACACAATGCCTCTGTTTCCAAAAATGTATAATCATCACATCATTCTAAACAACCACCTAACAACACCATAGCAACCACATAGCACGCAGATGTGCTCCCATACAAGTCAAGTCAAGTCAAGTAATTTATTTATATAGCGCTTTTTACAACAGTACATTGTCACAAAGCAGCTTTACAGAATGAAAAGCCTTTAAACCCCCAAAGAGCGAGCCGAAGCGACAGTGGCAAGAAAAAACTCCCTTTTATGTTGTTATTTAAGGAAGAAACCTTGGGAGGACCAAGACTCAGTGGGGGACTCATCCTCCTTGAGCGGCCGGGCAGCAACAACAGTGTCGAACAGCCATGTCCAGATACTAAACAAATGGAAAAACTAACAACTAGAAAACTATATGTGAGTCCATTAGGGGGCGTCCTGCTGGACCACCTTGTCAGGATCCATACAGTATTCGTAAGCAGAGCCATGGATCTCCAGGAAGCCGGGGGACAACTCAAAAGAAACAGACAAAGGAAGGGAGTTAGAGCTAAATACACAATCACCACAATCATTTAAAAAATAAAGTCATTAATAAATTTAATAATTTAATAAAGTTTTATATTAATAATTTTAAATTTAATAAAAATTTAATAATTTAATAATTTAATAAAATTTAATAAAGTCATTCTTGCCAAATAGAGCTGTTTATTAATCTGATATGAATCTCTATGTTTTTTATGTTTAATCGAACCCGGATTCAAGTGCCGCAAAATCCCAGGACTGTGCCGTCCAAATTCATTCATTATCTCCCGCTTTATCCTCTAGTAGGGTCGCGGTGGGGTTCCCCATGCCCATCCAGGGGACAACGTCTCGGGCGCTGGGCAGATAGACCCAGGACAGGGCGCCAATCCATCGCTGGGCTCACACTCACTCACACACACACACTCTATATGGGGCAATTTGGAGAACTCAATTGTCTTGATCCATTTATCATCGTACAGAAGGAACACGATTCAGCTGGAAAACTAATGATTAATTATTAATGTTTTACCATTTTTTTCTTTTTTTTTTTCTTTTTTTTCTACGTCTCAGATGTCCGGAACCGACATCTTAGACGCCATCAACAATGAGGCTACAGGGACGTTAAAGGACTGCTACATCACTCTGGGTAACATGAAGACATAACATCTGTTTGTTCATTGGTCCATTGGTGCGGTTCAGTCACAATACACACTAAGCGATTCATTTTTTCGGGGTATTTTAGGTATTCACAAATTAATTACCTCAAAGAACAGGTCATTAACAGGTTATTATTTAACATTTTAGCCCAGCCCTGTACAGATCTAGGCCTGAGAATCTCACACTGTGATTCACGGATCATTTCACTGCTGTTTCTCACTCGTTAAAACAGTTCGGTGTGCCAAAAACCCGCAGCTCTACTTCGCCCGTCAACTGAATGCAGCGATGGCGGGGGCAGGGACAGACGAGGACACTCTCATTCGTATTATTGTGGGACGCTCTGAGGTACGACTGTGCTCTCCCCCTTTTTAAAGACACTGGGCAAATAGAGGCTAGTAATCGGTTGGCTTAGTGGTCAGCACGTTCGCCTCTCAGTGCTAGGGATTCCCGGTTCGAATCCCCATCTGGGTGGAGTTTCCATGTTCTCCCCGTGTCCGCGTGGGTTTCCTCCGGGTTCTCCGGTTTCCTCCCACAGTCCAAAAACATGGATCAAGTCAATTGAATTCTCAAAATTGCCCCATATTGAGTGTGTCTGTGTGTGTGAGTGAGTGTGTGCCCAGCGATGGATTGGCGCCCTGTCCTGGGTCTATCTGCCCAGCGCCCGAGACGTTCTCCCCTGGATGGGCATGGGGAACCCCACCGCGACCCTAATAGAGGATAAAGCGGGAGATGATGAATGAATGAACGGTCGCTTAGTGGTTTAGCATGTTCGCCTCTCAGCGCTAGGGACTCCCGGTTCGAATACCCATCTGGGTGGAGTTTCCATGTTCTCCCCGTGTCCGCGTGGGTTTCCTCCGGGTTTTCCGGTTTCCTCCCACAGTCCAAAAACATGGATCAAGTCAATTGAATTCTCAAAATTGCCCCATATAGAGTGTGTCTGTGTGAGTGAGTGAGTGTGTGCCCAGCGATGGATTGGCGCCCTGTCCTGGGTCTATCTGCCCAGCGCCCGAGACGTTCTCCCCTGGATGGGCATGGGGAACCCCACCGCGACCCTAATAGAGGATAAAGCGGGAGATAATGAATGAATGAATGAATGGGCAAATAGAAATCTGAACTGTTTATCACCTCTGGGTCTAGTCCTTATTTAGTAGTGAAGAGTCTGGATGAAGTTCACTTTGGCGATGACTGCACTGTGTAACATTTTGTCGGCAGGTGGATCTGGAGACCATAAAGGACATGTATTTGGAAAAATACGATGTGACACTGAAGGACGCACTGAGCTCTGACTGCGGAGGAGATTTCAAACGCCTTCTTATTGCCCTTCTGCACTGAGAGGGGTGAGAGTGCCACTCACTCAGCCCTCCATCAGGAAGGGACCCACTCACCAACACTGCCTCCAAACCGGGTTCCAGCTTCCTCTGTGTAGTCACTTAATCAGATCGTTTTATATTTACTCCTGTCTTTCTCTTATTCTGATGAAATTTCTTCGATAAAAGCACTGAACGCTTTTAAACGGTGCTGTTCTTAACTTTCACTATAGCCTGTTTAATAATATTAATAGTAATGTGTTGCGTTATTGTAACTCCGTTGCAAACTCTTTCTCCTCCGACAAATAACAGCTACAAGGATTGCTGCTCCGGATTAATGGGCTGTGCTGTGCATTAATAAAACCGTAAGAACAGTGACGAACCTAAAGTCATCGGTACAAGATTGCAGCCGAAATCAACACAATGAGAAATATTCATGATTATAACTAAAGCCTCCCCGATAAATCATGTTTATAACACATGTTTATGAGATATTTCATTCATTCATTCATTATCTCCCGCTTTATCCTCTATTAGGGTCGCGGTGAGGTTCCCCATGCCCATCCAGGGGAGAACGTCTCGGGCGCTGGGCAGATACACCCAGGACAGGGCGCCAATCCATTGCCGGGTACATACTCACACACTCAAACACACTCTATATGGGGCAATTTAGAGAACTCAATTAACTTGATCCATGTTTTTGGACTGTGGGAGGAAGCCGGAGAACCCGGAGGAAACCCACGCGGACACGGGGAGAACATGGAAACTCCACCCAGATGGGGATTCGAACCGGGAATACCTAGCGCTGAGAGGCGAACGTGCTAACCACTAAGCCACCGTGCCACCCTATGAGATATTTAAAAAGAAAAAAATGAAGCTAATTAATCAGAAAGTTAATTATAATAGGCGGCTTAGTGGTCAGCACGTTCGCCTCTCAGCGCTGGGGGATTCTCGCTTCGAATCCCCATCTGGGTGGAGTTTCCATGTTCTCCCCGTGTCCGCGTGGGTTTCCTCCGGGTTCTACGGTTTCCTCCCACAGTCCAAAAACATGGATCAAGTCAATTGAGTTCTCCAAATTGCCCCATATAGAGTGTGTCTGTGTGAGTGAGTGTGTGCCCAGCGATGGATTGGCGCCCTGTCCTGGGTGTATCTGCCCAGCGCCCGAGACGTTCTCCCCTGGATGGGCATGGGGAACACCCCACCGCGACCCTAATAGAGGATAAAGCGGAAGATAATGAATGAATAACAATAATAATGGTATTATGGTTCTCATATGGATACCTTTTAATGGTTTAACTTTAGTTGTTCTCTGTCGCCCTCTACAGTCGAAGCATCAACATTACTAAACCCTTGTGTTAGTGGGAGATGTGTGTAAGCCAAAGAATAGGAACTTAATTAAATGTTAAAAATGACATTTCGTTGCTTTTTAAAACGCCTCGGTTTGTAGAAAGCAGCAGTTTAACATTATAACCTTCTGTGACGTGTCGTATGTTTTAGACTGAATACAGAAAACATAAAGAACAGAAGCTTTGAGAGGTTTCGATCAGCATGTTGATGATGTACGATAATAAATGATGGCGATGAAAACATTCTGGTCATGTTTTTTTTTTATACCGTGACTGCAATCAGATTTTTGGAACCTAAAACATGATTATTATGGGCGGCACGGTGGCTTAGTGGTTTAGCACGTTCTCCTCTCAGCACTAGGGATTCCCGGTTCGAATCCCCATCTGGGTGGAGTTTCCATGTTCTCCCCGTGTCTGCGTGGGTTTCCTCCGGGTTTTCCGGTTTCCTCCCACAGTCCAAAAACATGGATCAAGTCAATTGAGTTCTCCAAATTGCCCCATACAGAGTGTGTCTGTGTGAGTGAGTGTGTGCCCAGCGATGGATTGGCGTCCTGTCCTGGGTGTATCTGCCCAGAAACGTTCTCCCCTGGATGGGCATGGGGAACCTTCCCCCCCCCCGCGATCCTAATAGAGGGATGTAGTGGAAGATAATGAATGAATGAATGAAACATGCTTATTAATACGATGATGACGACGTCATGGGCAGCACGGTGGCTTAGTGGTTTAGCATGTTCTCCTCTCAGCACTAGGTATTCCCGGTTCGAATCCCCATCTGGGTGGAGTTTCCATGTTCTCCCCGTGTCTGAGTGGGTTTCCTCCGGGTTCTCCGGTTTCCTCCCACAGTCCAAAAACATGGATCAAGTCAATTGAGCTCTCCAAATTGCCCCATATAGAGTGTGTGTGTGAGTGAGTGTGTGCCCAGCGATGGATTGGCGTCCTGTCCTGGGTGTATCTGCCCAGCACCCGAAACGTTCTCCCCTGGATGGGCATGGGGAACCCCACCGCGACCCTAATAGAGGATAAAGTGGAAGATGATGAATGAATGAATGAAACATGATTATTAATACGATGACGATGACGTCACGTACCTGCACTCTATCCATTTGCAAAGCTCCAGCCTCCCCGTGTTTTTATTTCCGCTTGCCCTCACGTCTGCAGACTGGCGCACCCTGGTGGTGGAGGTCTGTGTGCCGAACCGAGGACAGAACAGAACCCTAAACGGAGAGAGCAGAAGGTTCCACAGGTTCTCTGTAAATACAAATACGCATATTATTACTGTTATATTATATTCTGATTGTCTGGAATAAAGTTGAAGCGAGGTCGATCTGTTTATTTCCACAACACACTTACAAAGAGTTAGATACTCAGCACGAAACCCAAGGCTGCGCCTAAGAGTCTCGCTTAAAAATAGGCAAAACAGATGTGTTGTGTGCATGGTGGCGCTGTACACTATGCACAGTGGAAGGCCTAGGGGTTGGGTCGTTCACTATTTATTTTCCTCGGAACCCAAAACATCAGTGTGGGTCCAATCTGAGTGCTTTAATAAAGCAACGGGCGCGTTAAAGAACCTGATACCACTGAGTTAAAAGGAAAAAAAAAGTGCACAGTGAAGAGTTTCCAGATGTTTCTCTTCAGGTTAGACAGTGGCATCAGAGAGACTTAAGATTAACTAAAGCTGGGCTCAAGGAGGGGGTTAAGTGTGGTCACATAAGGTCAGTGACTGTTTAAAGTCAGACTTCTCTCAACACACACACACACACACACACACACACACACACACACACACACACAAGATCCATACTGTACCTATTACTCTCCTTTCTACCAAATCTAGAGGTACAAAACATTTGTGTTTGTATCAAAGCATTATTAATTATATAATGAATATGATTTAAATATATACCTGTGTAATTTTCCATATACATTTTATTAGGGGTGCATTCAACAAAGGATTTTCATAGTCGAATCTGATTCGTCAGAAAATTTCACCACAAGATGGCGCTATACGCGTGGTTTTTAAAAAAGATTTTTTAAAATATATTTTACTTGTTTTTCTAGAGCACCGTAAATGGGATCCCCGTTCTGGACTTTTTTTTCTACTTGAAAGGAAAAACCTAAAACACTCAGATCAATGAGTTTTAGTATGATTAGGATGATTTTATTTGACAAAAGGCTACATATATATATATAACGAAAACAAAGACATTTCATGTAAAAACTAATGCTTAGCAGCAGCCATGGGCGCCCCCATGTGGTCAAAATGGTACATTCGACTATGAGGTTCATAGTCGACTACGGTTCTCCGAATCGAATCGTCGAATCAGCGAATATTGCAGCTCACCCCTACATTTTATTGACCCAAAGTCTAGAATGTTGTTTTAAGACAGCTTAACTTAATTAAAGCTAACAGAGTAAACTGTTTTTATTTATTATAATCCGCCTTTATGTGACTTAAATATGTGTGATGGATCTTCAATCCTCTACGAACGAGTGTGTGTTTTAAATTAGGACTGGGCCCGACTCCATTTTTAGGATTCCAGCTCTTATAGAATATATTCAGCCTGATGTCACACACAACACTAACACACGCCAAATGGCGACACTAAACCTCTTGCATGTAGCTGCAATGATATTTTTAAACTCTTGTGCATGTTGGATTGCTCTGCGTCAATAATACGATCTGTACGGCGAACCTCGATCCACAATGATGATGTTTTTTATAGCAATATGTAATCATTTTTATAAAACATTTCTCAGATAGATGCGTCATGGCGGCGGGTGCAGTCACTTCAGCACCAAATACCAAGTGGATTTCGGTAAAACCCCGAAACAAAGCGTGGATACAGTGGATGTTATATTACCATCAGGTCGATGCAGATCCCTCAAAGCGTTGTGTAAATTCCGCTCATAAAAACCCATTCCAGTCATAAAAAGTGCCTCCTTTCCTCCAACGAGAACCATCTGCATCTCCACATCTGCACAACCTGGGTTTAATTCCTGTTCAACAGAACCATGTTAGACATTCCCTCTGCCGAGGTTCACAGCCTGCCATGAGGATTCAAATGAGAACCTTTAAAAAGTAGAAAACGTACAGATGACAGAAACGAAAATGTGTTCCGCTCAAAGAGAGGAACGGAGCAGTTACAAATTTATTCATTCATTCATTATATTCCACTTTATCCTCTATTAGGGTCACGGGGGGGGGGGGGGGGGGGGGGGGGGGGTTCCCCATGCCCATCCAGTGGAGAACGTTTCAGGCGCTGGGCCGATACACCCAGGACAGGGCGCCAATCTATTGCTGGGCACACACTCACTCACTCACTCACACAACCACACTCTATATGGGGCAATTTGGAGAACTCAATTCACCTTGATCCATGTTTTTGGACTGTGGGAGGAAACCGGAGAACCCGGATACCATAATACCATTATTATTATTATTCATTCATTATCTTCCGCTTTATCCTATATTATTGTCGCGGGCGTGTTCCCCATGCCCATCCAGGGGAGAACCTGGAAACTCCACCCAGATGGGGATTCGAACCGGGAACCCCCAGTGCTGAGAGGAGAACATGCTAAACCACTAAGCCACTGTGCCGCCCAGTTACAAATTTAAGCTGAAATAAATATATTCAACATATATATCAAAATATCGGGACGCTTTTAAATCACCAAATTCAGGGGTTTTATTCAGGCCATTTGCCCTAGATGTTAGAAATCAAGCATCAGGTTTTTCAGACATCTGTATGTGACCCAACAGTTTGGGGAAGGCCCTTGTCTGTTCCGGAATGACTCTGTGCATCGATTCATCACCTCTATGATGCAGAAAACAAAGAACGTGAGCCGGCTCCTCTGGTCCTACATCAGTGCCTGACCTCAAAAACTCTTTTCTGGATGAAAGGGAACATAGTTTATTGGCACCCAGCCCACATGAACCCCCACTAGAGAACGGACTGGTGCTGGATTTCATCAGCAGGGCAGACAGCAGGGCAAAGTCTAAGATTAGTGGCTCCCACACTGGGGTCCCTGGAGCTATGCATTACGGGGTCGCGGAACAGAGGAGAGCGTTTATGTTCCTCAGACGATGCTTACTGGAACTGCTTAATAAAGAACACAATGGGTGGCTGGTTAACATTTGGGGGAGGGGCATTTGAATCATCTTACTTACATGGTAGGCGGGTTTTAAACATTTGCATGTTCCTTTAAAAGAGAACTTAAGTACCTGTTTTTATATCAGTGGGAAGGAAATACTGAATAATATTTAATAATATAAAACAAATGTGTATTATTATGTACAGTAATGCATCATGAGTAACACCGATCCAAACTGATCCATCTTTTGCGAACTACTAAACCTTAAGGTAATGAAATTTAATTCATTCATTCATTATCTTCCGCTTTATCCTCTATTAGGGTCGCGGGGAGGGGGGGGGGTTCCCCATGCCCATCCAGGGGAGAACGTTTCGAGCGCTGGGCAGATACACCCAGGACAGGACGCCAATCCATCGCTGGGCACACACACACTCTATATGGGGCAATTTAGAGAATTCAATGGGAGAACATTTCGGGCGCTGGGCAGATACACCCAGGATTGGGTGTATCTGGGCGCACACTCACTCACACAGACACACTCTATGTGGGGCAATTTGGAAAACTCAATTGACTTGATCCATGTTTTTGGTCTGTGGGCGGAAACTGGAGAACTCGGAGGAAACCCACACGGACACGGGGAGAACATGGAAACTTCACCCAGATGGGGATTCGTTAAAGAACCTGTCCAGATGGGGACATGCCAACCACTAAGCCACCGTGCCGCCATGAAATTCATTAATTCATCCATTATCTCCCGCTTTATCCTCTATTAGGGTCGCGGTGGGGTTCCCCATGCCCATCCAGGGGAGAACGTTTCGGGCGCTGGGCAGATAGACCCAGGACGGGGCGCCAATCTATCGCTGGGCACACACTCACTCACACAGACACACTCTATATGGGGCAATTTGGAGAACTCAATTGACTCGATCCATGTTTTTGGACTGTGGGAGGAAACCGTAGAACCCGGAGGAAACCCACGCGGACACAGGGAGAAGATGGAAACTCCACCCAGATGGGGATTCGAACCGGGAATCCCTAGCGCTGAGAGGAGAACATGCTAAACCACTAAGCCACCGTGCCGCCATGAAATGTAATCTTATATTTATTTTATATTAGCAAATAATTATGACAAAATGCATCGAAAATCAGCTGACGAAACACGACAGCAATGACTTACACACACGTTATTCGAAACGGCTCCATCTTACTGCTTTTAATATCCATTGTTTCAGCGTTGCTCACCATAGAGATGGACTCTGTAGTTCTACAAACTGTAGTCCATTTGTTTTTCTAAATATTTTATACAACAAATGGGCCGAATAAAATACCGCAGATAAAAAGCGAGATACAAAAAAAAAGTCCAGCAAACTAAAAGTAAAAATCCAGTACTAAAATGCATGAGTGTTGACTCCAGCTGCAGTCCAGAAGATGGAAATGCTGCTTCCTGCCCCATGAGCGATCTGATTGATGCGGCCACGGATGCAGTTCACGGTGGCAAACACCTCAGTGCCGTTCTTCACGGGAAACGACACGCGAAGCCCCACACTAGCCCACTCACTTCCTTCAGGCATCGGTCCTCCGACCTGCCGGGAAAGAACCTTGGGTTGGGTTTCCTGCTGGAGCAGGGCAAGTTCAATCACATTGCAGGAGTAGATCATCCTCAGGTCCAGGGCCACGCTCACCGTCCCCGCCTGCCGGAAGACGAAGTTACGGCGGGCGTGCTGCTTGCCGGAGACGGCCAGCTCCATTTGGGGCACCCGCTGGGACGTCTGTTGAAAGTAGAGCGGTTTGTTCCTCACGGCTCCGAGGGGGAGACCGGTCTTCGATACGTTGGCCGACACGGCGGCGGACACGGCGGGAGGAATCCACATCAGACTGAGCATGCTTATTCCAGAATCGTCAGCGAAGTAGCGGACGCTGCACTGAGCCGGCGCCAGAATTTCGAAGCTGAGCGTGTCCCCCGCGTCCACGGCGGTGGAGGCGCAGAGCGATACGGACGTGTCTCGATAGTGGACGCCTGGCTTGAAGACGCGCAGCAGTTCGGCGCAGGAGCCGTTTCGAATCACGTAGGCCACCAGGAAGAAGCCCTCGGTCACACAAGCATGACCCATGGAGTAGATCGCTTGCTGTAAAACGAATTTCACCGTCCCCTTCTCGGTAAAGCGCACTCTCCGGTTGTCATGGCTCAGGGTCACCATGTAAGTATCAGAAATGGACGTTATGCGGAAGGCTGGGCGGTAATTGGTATGATAGTGCGCCGAGGCCATGGTATACGCCGTCATGGCGACGGCCCCTGTGTCATGAGAGACCCAAAGCAAGCTGAAGGGAGTAACCGGGCCGTTTTGAGGATGGACCTGCTCGCTTTCCGTGGTGCAATGATTACTGGCAGACTTGAGGACCAGGGATAACATGTGACCGGGATCTATGACGGTGACGCCGCTTATACTGGCGCTCTGAAGTGATCTTCCTTCTCTGTGCTCCATGCGCACTCCACTTAACTCCCTACTGCCCTCCTCGCTGGAATTCAACCTCAAACACGCTTGGATGAAGCTACGGCATTCGTGCCTCAATGCGAGATTGTGGTCGACCCAGACGAGGCCATGTTGATGGAAAACCAAGAAGCCATCTTTACACGAAATGAGCGATCCATCACTCTGACCCTGAATGTGCAGGTTCATGACGGGAAATCGATCGCCTCGCGCCATTCGAACCTCCCCAGACCAGGAAAGAGACAATGCAGCCTCAGAGGAGCCCGAACACACTGTGTCCCTCACAGCTGAGCAAGAAGACATT
The DNA here is from genome assembly GCA_019802505.1 of Corydoras sp. C115. NCBI lineage: Eukaryota > Metazoa > Chordata > Actinopteri > Siluriformes > Callichthyidae > Corydoras > Corydoras sp. C115. The sequence goes on from JAFMOC010000014.1 coordinate 747,359, forward strand.
GTGCTCTGGGGCTCACACTCTGTACAAGCTTGGCACTCCTGCATCCCTGAATCATAGTAGTACCCATGACCACACATTCCAGAAGCAGCATCCTTCATGGACATCCCTGTACATCTGAATCCACCTGTTTTACACAAAAAAGACATTGTATATACTGATGCTCTCAAAAGATCTAGACGGTCTTATTTTTTACATCTAAATCAGATCTTACCTGGTGTGTTGAGACACTGGTTCTTCTCTCCACACAGGTTATGTATCTCCAGACATTCATCTCGGTCCTATTACATAAAAACATGGCCATGTGAACGAGAAAACTAATAAACATTAAAATGTCTCTGTAATATGCATTGTGTAGGATTTAGAACACCTAGTGGTGGAGTTGCAAACTGCAACCACATCCCCTGAGCAATATGGCCACATATAAGTTTACACCAGAAAGTGTGTGCACTTTAACTGGTTATAAGAATGTTTTTTTTACTCATTGGCCAAAAAGTGGATGTTTTTAGGTAGGAATCATATATTAAATTAGTGAAAGCAGGTACCTGACATATTCTGTCTGCACTAAAGGAGCACTGGGACACCAGAAAAAAGCCAGGGAGACAAACAGTACACTTCTCACATCTGGGCAAATCTCCATTGAAATTGCAGTACTCCTCCACCTGGCAGGTGCTGCAAACCGGTGTCGGCCTTCCAACATCCATTGTACTTGCTTCCATGTTGGCCTTGTGCACGGCGAAAGCCTCTCGGAGGTGGGGCGTCGTCTGCGGCCGGACACTGTGGTCATGTCCCTCGTCATCTTCGTACTGGCCGAGCAAGGCAAAGGATTTGACGCTTTCCACGATGAGACGATTCTGTTCCTTCACCTGTTCCATCTGTTTGAAGATCCTCCCCTGCTGGTCCAGGATCTCCTTCTGCTGGGCCACCAGGACCTCCTGCTGCTCCTTCAAACCACTCTGAAATTGCTTGAATTCAGCCTGCTGAGCCCGGAGCTCCTTCACCAGCTTCTCCTGTCCCTTGGCCAAGTCTATTTGCAGTATGAGAGCATCTTCAGACGGGACGTCATTGGAGCCTGAAAGATAATTGCATGAATTGTATGATCCATTCTTATCAGAAGAATTGTTTCCATTGAGTATTATACAAATCTGAAAGCAATTCACGAGGTCCACGCATTTACACGGCCATATTAGCGGGCGAACGTCCATCTGGCTTCACTACGCTACACACACGGCATCTGGTACCCGTCTCATTTAATAACCCATTTAAACAGAATACATCGTTCATGTAAACACACAAATAAAGGTCAGGATCTGGTAATCAGTGCAGTGTTACTGTGCATGTAAAGATGGTAAGGCCTAAAGTTTAAGTCGGAAGTAAGTGCATGATAAAGCCTAAGAAGTGGTCAGAGTGTTGGGATAACAATCTGAAGGTTGTGGGTTCAGATCCCAAATCCACTGAAGTTACTAATGTGGCCCTTTAAATCTCATTGCTCCAGAGCTGCTGCATCACGTCGGACCCTGCACTCGGACCCTGCACTCGGACCCTGCACTCGGACCCTGTACTCGGACGCTGACCTCATGTAAAAATTTTGCACGGTTCTCCTCAGTGCTGGGAATAAATAAATAGGAGAAAATAATAAATAGGGCGGCATGGTGGCTTAGTGGTTCGCACATTCTCCTCTCAGCGCTAAGGGGTTCGAATCCCAATCTGGGGTGGAGTTTCCATGTTCTCCCCGTGTCCGCGTGGGTTTCCTCCGGGTTCTCCGGTTTCCTCCCACAGTCCAAAAACATGGAACAAGTCAATTGAGTTCTCCAAATTGCCCCATATAGAGTGTGTTTGTGTGAGTGAGTGTGTGCCCAGCGAGAGATTGGCGTCCTGTCCTGGGTGTATCTGCCCAGTGCCCGAGACGTTCTCCCCTGGATGGGCATGGGAAACCCCACCCCCAGCAAATGTCACTGCACATATCATTCATTCATTCATTATCTCCCGCTTTATCCTCTATTAGGGTCACGGTGGGGTTTCCCATGCCCATCCAGGGGAGAACGTCTCGGGCGCTGGGCAGATACACCCAGGACAGGGCGCCAATCCATCACTGGGTACACACTCACACACTCAAACTCACTCTATATGGGGCAATTTAGAGAACTCAATTAACTTGATCCATGTTTTTGGACTGTGGGAGGAGACCGGAGAACCCGGAGGAAACCCACGCGGACACGGGGAGAACATGGAAACTCCACCCAGATGGGGATTCGAACCGGGAATCCCTAGTGCTGAGAGGAGAACGTGCTAAACCACTGAGCCACCGTGCCGCCCCTCACTGCACATATATTAATATTAATAGTAATTTTCTCTTCGTAAATGACATTTTTTTAAATTTGGTAACACCCTGTTTCTAGACTCGGGGTTTCTAGGTTAGACTGTGAAAAGTGCGCTAGATAAATAAGCAGAAAATAATAAATAGATTAAAGCATCACCTGGCGTGACGTTACAGGTGAGTTGGATTTTGGACGCGGACTCCTTGGCGGTGCTTTCGGCTCCATCGCGCATGTGCGTGAGCGGCAGACAGTCGCATCTCTGCGGGGCGGCGGCGCTGCTGCCCCGGTCCCGCGGCGGGGCTCTGGCGTCGGCAGGACCGATGATGGTGAAGGGGACGGCGGGGCGTCGCAGAGCGGCGGAGGGGGCAGAGATGCACCGAGGTCCTCTGCACGCGTCCCCCGAGGTTTTGGTGAAGGCAGGCACGCACAGTGAGAGCAAGATCACAGCCGCGACCGCCATCCTGGAGGCGCACTGTTACCCCAAACTGCCCCCGTGGATGTCCAGAGCATCAACACACACTGCACATTCTGAGAGAGCTACAGCAACTGCCTCTGACTGCCACTGACTTAATTGGCAACAGGTTTCCCCCCCTTCAGCTTCTGTTCTTGTTAACCCCTCACTTACCCTTCAGATACCCCAGCTCTGAGGGGAGAAGCAAAGATAAATGATGTAATGACGGGTCAACAGAAAATTAAACACTGAAGGAGGACTTATCAGAAGAAAACATGATGTCCTGCTTAATTACGAGAATAATTCATTAGAAATAATTAATTGCAGGTGCAGACCTACCTGCCTGGGATTACTGTACAATGGTTGACATGTTCTCCTCTCAGCGCTAGGGGTTCCCGGTTCGAATCCCCATCTGGGTGGAGTTTCCATGTTCTCCCCGTGTCCGCGTGGGTTTCCTCCGGGTTCTCCGGTTTCCTCCCACAGTCCAAAAACATGGATTAAATCAATTGAGTTCTCCAAATTGCCCCATATAGAGTGTGTATGTGTGAGTGAGTGAGTGAGTGTGTGCCCAGCGATAGATTGGCGTCCTGTCCTGGGTGTATCTGCCCAGCGCCCGAGACGTTCTCCCCTGGATGGGCATGGGGAACCCCACTGCGACCCTAATAGAGGATAAAGCGGGAGATAATGAATGAATAATGAATAATTGCAGGTGCAGACCGGCCTGCCTGGGATTACTGTACAATGCATTTGGCTTAGTGATTAGCATGTTCTCCTCTCAGCACTAGGGATTCCCGGTTCGAATCCCCATCTGGGTGGAGTTTCCATGTTCTCCCCGTGTCCGTGTCCGTGTGGGTTTCCTCCGGGTTCTCCGGTTTCCTCCCACAGTCCAAAAACATGGATCAAGTCAATTGAGTTCTCCAAATTGCCCCATATAGAGTGTGAATGGGTGAGTGAGTGTGTGTCCAGTGATAGATTGGCATCCTGTCCTGGGTGTATCGGCCCAGCGCCTGAGACGTTCTCCCCTGGATGGGCATGGGGAACCCCACCGCGACCCCAATAGAGGATAAAGCAGAAGATAATGGATGGAACACACCATGACATCAAGACACAGTGCTTTATTATCAAAAAAAGACTGTACATCCATTGAGCAAAACATGATCTACAATGTAATGAGAGTCATATTCAGTGGTCACGGTTCACACGGCTCACGTGAGATGAACATTCTCATGTAGATGTAAATGAACTCGATTTATACTCCAATCGGATTCACCTTCTGGACAAATAAAGGTCGGACCCTGACTCAAATATTTATTTCGTGAATCAGGTTGAAATGACTCAGGCACCGAGTCAAACTGCATATGGAAGTGCAGCTTAACCAAATGAATCAAATGCATTTGACTCTTGTGCATTATTCCTGTTCGATGTGAACCAGACGAACACATGCGCAGATACATCCAGCTTTAAAAAAAAGAAAACAGTCAGACGTTAAATTAGGGTCCTGGGTTTATTTCTCAGGACAGGCAGGAGAGGAAAGGTCTTTTGTGTGTGGTTTGCATGTTCTCCCGGTGTCTGCATAAGTCTGTTCTGTTCTGTTCTGGGCGCTCTGGTCTGCGTCAATGTTAGAAGGTCTGGATGTCTGCCCTGTGATCGACTGGTGGGATGTTTATCATGTTCTCCTGCCTGAACCTCGAACCAGACTTTAAATTGGCTTCAGACTTTTTTTTGTTTTTCATGAATCAATTGGACATGACTCGAATGAATCAATTGCATTTGACTCTTGTGCAGTGTACCTTTTCCACATAACTGAAAGCAGACTGAAGCATGCTCGGATTCACTCAGCCTAAAAAAAAAAAAGTCTTTCATGCCCAAAAACCTGATTTGTAATACTGCAGCGTTACATCAACCACGTTGTGATTTGTCACTATTATCATCTGGCATCACTCACTCGGAGTCCCAATACTTTCTTGTAGTCTGGCAGATTTAAATGTAAACAGAAGGTACAGTAGTATCGATAAAGAGTAGAACCAAGAGGTTCACAAACCTTTGCTGTGACCCCTTTAGAGGTGAGTTAAGGCTCCACCCCCAGCCCCCCCACCCCCCCACTCCCCCAAGAGCTTGGGGTTTTTGGACGCTCCGTCCCAAAACCATGAGACGGTGATGGCTCCATGGTTAGGCTGCCTGGGCTGTAGGGTGTAAAGTCAAGAGGTCAAGCCTCTCTGTTGTTTAGGAGCCACAGTTGGCCCCTCAAGCAAGACTCTCATCGTGACGTCCATATATCTTTAAATGAGGGCCCTCATAGAAAAGCTGGCTTCATTTTTTTTTTTTTTTTGGGGGGGGGGGGGGGGATTTAAGTTCACCCCAAAGGCATCTGTGCCGGCCAGACAGATTCATCCATACTAAACTCATCCAACCATGCCTTTCCAGATCATGTTTGTGGTTTGAAGTCATACTAGAACATAAAAGGGCCTTCCCCAAACTTTTGGAAGCATACAACTCTCCAAAACGCATGATTTTATATCAAATTACGACAATGGGAACAATTAAACCACCTGAATTTAATAATCAATCAGTTCCAATACTTTAGTCCGTGTAATGTACTTTTTCTATGAAGGTGAGCGAAGGCTACAAAGTATATTCATGTCTTTACCACAGGGGGTCAGTAAACGCCTCGTTTAAGTGAGAAGTAAGTCTCAAGGATTTAAAACGGATTTCTGTCCAGCTTCGTTGAGTTACATTGGGTTAAGTTCAGAATCTACGTTGAGCACTAGGTGGCAGTAGTAGTGATGTCACAGCCCCCGAGGAAAGGTAGCTGAGGTGGTTCGGTCCGTGGAGTCGAAGCGTCACAGAGATGTTAAGGCTACAGCCTCATGATGGCAGCGTGGAATTCAAAGACAACGTACGCAAACACTGCAGGCAAAAAACGGAGTTAAAATGACCTCCGCTTCTTCGTCAGCCGGGGACGAATTACGGCTCCCGAAAAAACGACATTCGACCGCGTCCTCCCAGACGTACGGGAGGAGTTTGGCGGCACACCGAAATAAAAACGAACGACAAGCACTTCTGAATAAAACCAGAGCACGTCTGGCATCACTGGCCCGACAGACGATCACAGAACACGCACTAATCACAACCTACGGGCTTCGATACTGTATGTACAAAACGCATCCGGAGGCCGAACCACCGAGGAGACATGCGGCGACCCCAACAGTCCCGCCAGACACTGCACGCCACAGATACGCCGACGCATCCCGCGATCGGAATGCCCCCGGCGTGTCCCAACCCACCCTGACAACACGGTAAAGCTAGTCGGCGTAGTGCATGATAGACTCCACGTAGTTGCCAGGGAACAGTCCGGTGACGCCGTTGCACACACCCTCGAACCAACCGTCGTCGTTCTTCTTGATGATGTAGATGATGGCGCCCTCTATGAAGGACAGCTCGTCGTCCTTGTCCTTGGTGTAGTCGTAGATGGCAACCACTGAGGAGGAGAGAGAGAGAGAGGAAAAAAAAACGGGCGTGTGGGGGTGGAGGGTATGTTTAGGGCTAACACACAACATGACACGCATACATTTACATTTACATTTAGTCGTTCAGCCGACGCTTTTATCCAAAGCGACTTACAAATGAGAACATCACAGTCAGAAGCCATGGAGAAAACCAACTATACTGTAAGTTCATCAAACCTGATTGTTATTCGATGCTGCCCCCCCCCCCCCTTTTTTAATTTTTCTACAACAGGTATTTGTTAAAGAGATGCGTCTTAAGTAGTTTCTTAAAACTGTTTAGTGATTCTGCTTTACGGACAGAGTTGGGAAGAACGTTCCACCATTTTGCAGTGGTGAACGCCATGGAGTGAGAATCGGCTCCTTGGTGAGGTGGAACCGCCAGGGGGCGATCATCACAGGAGCAAAGTGAACGAGTCGGAGTGTATTTTGAAAAGAAAGAGTGAAGGGAGGAGGGAAGATCCAGAAATGGTTCTGTATGCCAGAGTCAGCGACTTGTACTGAATGCAGCAGCTACAGGGAGCCAATGGAGGGACATGAGTAATGGAGGGACATGAGTAGGGGTGAGCTGCAATATTTGCTGATTCGACGATTCGATTCGGAGAACCGTAGTCGACTATGAACCTCATAGTCGAATGTACCATTTTGACCACATGTACCATTTTGACCCCACTTCTTTTGTTAGAAAAAGAAGTAAAATATATAAAAAAAATATTTTTAAAAACCACACTTATAGCGCCATCTTGTGGTGAAATTTTAACTGATTCGACTATCAGTCGACTATAGGGAAAATCTGACGAATCAGATTCGACTATGAAAATCCTTAGTTGAAGACACCCCTAGACATGAGTGATGGAGGGACATAAGTGACGGAGGGACATGAGTGACGGAGGGACATGAGTGACGGAGGGACATGAGTGACGGAGGGACATGAGTGACGGAGGGACATGAGTGATGGAGGGACATGAGTGATGGAGGGAAGTGAGTGATGGAGGGACGTGAGTGATGGAGGGACGTGAGTGATGGAGGGAAGTGAGTGATGGAGGGAAGTGAGTGATGGAGGGACGTGAGTGATGGAGGGAAGTGAGTGACGGAGGGACGTGAGTGACGGAGGGACGTGAGTGATGGAGGGACATGAGTGACGGAGGGACGTGAGTGACGGAGGGACGTGAGTGATGGAGTGACCTGAGTGATGGAGGGACATGAGTGATGGAGGGACATGAGTGATGGAGGGACATGAGTGATGGAGGGACATGAGTGATGGAGGGACATGAGTGATGGAGGGATACGAGTGATGGAGTGACATGAGTGATGGAGGGACATGAGCAATGTAAAATATTTTAAAAATCTTTTTTTTAAAACCACGCTTATAGCGCCATCTTGTGGTGAAATTTTAACTGATTCGACTATCAGTCGACTATAGGGAAAATCTGATGAACTGGATTCGACGATGAAAATCCTTAGTTGAAGACACCCCTAATTATGTATCTCCAATCATTCATTCATTCATTATCTTCTGCTTTATCCTCTATTAGGGTCGCGGTGGGGTTCCCCATGCCCATCCAGGGGAGAACGTCTCGGGCGCTGGGCAGATACACCCAGGACAGAGCGCCAACCTATCGCTGGGCACACACTCACTCACACAGACACACTCTATATGGGGCAATTTGGAGAACTCGGAGGAAACCCACGCGGACACGGGGAGAACATGGGAACTTCACCCAGATGGGGATTCGAACCGGGGATCCCTAGTGCTGAGAGGAGAACATTAAGCCAACCATTAAGCCAACGTGCCGCCCTTATCTCCAATCAACCTAATGACATATTTTGGGAACGTAGAAAACCGAGTCCCTGGAGTAAAACAGGCAGAACACACAGACTCCACACCGAGAACATCTGTACGTACACCCCCCCCCCCCCACAGGACGTTTCGAGTTCCTACGCCTCTGTGGTATACAGTGCCATCTGGCGCCTACTACTGGAATTGCATTTTAATAAGCGCAAATACTTCATTCTCTGGATTTCAATGATCACTTGCTTTATTATCAGTTTTTAGTACCTTTAAAAAATGCCTTACAACAATTAGCCGAAAGTGAAAAGTGCAATAGAAACAGTACATAGTGAATTGGAAAATGAGTACCTTTTTCTATGTAAGACTTAGGGGCCCAGTGAGGGTCTCCATCAGCGTAGGGGTCATTGTAGTGCACTAGTGCGGCGTCCTCTTCCTCATAGTCCACGGGTGGAGGAGGTGGTGGAGCAGCTTCCTCAAAAATGGGTGTATCTTCGTGAATTGGAGGCGGAGGAGGTGAGGGGCTGTCAGATACTAAGTAACCAAGAAGCAAAGATGATGAGAAAAGAGAGAGAGAGAGAGAGAGAGAGAGAGAGAGAGGGGGGGGGGGGTTATTTTATTAATGCCATGTAAAAAACACAGATGTCAGATGAAAGCCGTGTGTATGGGGAGGGTTTTTACTCACTGTTCTCCTGAACGCGAGCCACAAAACCAGTGAGAGGGATCTGGGGTGTGAGCTGACCCACTGGAGGAGGTGGTGGAGCAGCAGATACTGAGGGGGCAGGGGGGCAAACAGACAAACAATTAATTTGGTTGTTCTCTGCATACTGGAGAAGCTATATAGTGAGCTATGGTCCTCATCAGAAGGCTTGGAGCTGAGACGAGCTGGACGGGGCGCGGCGGTACGTGCCCGTTGCAGACACCATAGAAGCGGAGGAGGAGGCACTGGAGGAGCTGTGCCTCGAGATCTGCCGAGAAATAGTTCCAAACTGCGACATCGGAACAGGACCCAGACCTGGACCTGGAGGGACTACTGTGTCATCAGGTGGGAAAATGAAAACGACATCAAAGACAAACATTCATTTTAATGAATAAGAATTATATGTGTGTGTGTGTGTGTATGTGTGTGTGTGTGTGTGTGTGTTGGTGTTATGTAAACTGCCCATCAAGCAAAGAACACAATAATTCACTATTAATTGTAAAAATCAACGTGGTCCCAGTAACTCACACCTGTAAAATAATCTAGAAAATAAGATTTCATAGAGATATCAGACCTGGAGCCACGCTCGGAGGGGAGGGTGTTGGAACAGCCAGGGGGATTCCCACATTGTTTCCGGTGTTCTCGCGACCGCCGCTACCCCCACTGCTTCCACTGCAATGAAAAAGGTTGAGCTCCCAATGGTTCTACACTACAAGTCCACCATCCTAACAATAAATTTTTCTTTTTTTTTAGATTTTATAAATATATTTAAATGTATATATTTTTTTTCTTAAGAGTACAAGAATGTGGTAATTCACCAAATCTAAATACAGAGATACCTCGGTTCTCGAACATAATTCGTTCCGGGAGGACGGTCGAGAACCAAATTGTTCGAGAACCGAAGCAATGAAACCCATAGGAAATAATGGAAACTGGATTAATTCGTTCCAAGCCCCAGAAAATGCCTATTTACTGCCTAATTTGTATATAATATGTAGAAAAACATGAGTCTCAACAAGAAATAAGAAATAAAAGTGTATTTATTAAAACAAACAAAAATAAAATGTACAGTACAGTAAATTGTGTTTCATTTACTGTACCTGTACCAACCTTTATGGCAGGAGGGAATGAATGTGGAGGGAGGAGGGAAGGGGGATGGTTATTGTTTTGAAGGGGAGTCCTCTTCAATAAAAACAGAGGGGAACTGCTCTTCGGGTGTTTCTCTCTCCACAAAGCGTGACTCTCTCCAAAAACGTGACTCTCTCTCTGCACTCACACCGATGACGCAAGCAAGGCGCGTCGGGCCGAATGAACGCCATTCGGCTCGACTCGGCTCATCTCGGACGTTCGGATGTTCGAGTTACAAATATTTGTTCGGATTCCAAGACAAAATTTTCTCGAATTTCCTGGTCGAATACCGATTTGGTTGAAAGTCAAGGCGTTCGAGAACTGAGGTATCACTGTATATATATATATATATATATATATATATATATATATATATATATATATATATATATATATATATATATATATAAATAAATAAATTGCTGGATGTTCCTGTAATGATCCGTGTGCAGGATGAGGCCTAACACAGAGCGCAGAGTATGCAGCAGTACCCGGAACGGGCCACTTGGGGCAGTAAGTTATTCAGCATGTTAATAAATCACAATCCCGTGTCTCTGCTCGTCTTTGTGACAAATCCCTTACAAGATGTTCCAATAATAAGACATGCTGCGTGATGCTGCGTGATGCTGAATGATGCTGGGTGGCGCTGACTCATCAATGATGTAGAGCTCCAGGACTAACTCTCAGTGAGACGCTTACTGAAATGGGGCGGAGTCATCACTGTAGCTGTGATACTGCAACACGAACGGATTGTAATGAAACAGGGTCACAACTGAGAAACGAAAGGACCTAAGTATAACGGTGCCAAGGGTGTAAACTCACTCAGTGGTGTGTGATTAAAGTCCGGAAACATTAGGTCCCGCTTCACGCTGCTCTGGCATCCTGCTCCCTCACTGGGTGTAATTGTGAGGGAAGGAAATGGGCTGCATGGCTGTTTGGAGGCGCTCCAGATATCTGACAGGCAGTTATGATTATGATTGCACAGGCACTCGATCCGCCTGACACCGTTAAAGACGTCACCCGGCGGGAGGCTTCGGGGTCTTCAATTAGGATTCAAAGCAAGCTCATGAAGCTCAAGATTCTGTGACTCTGTGTCTGACGCAACAGAAACATGTGCTGCTTCCCAGAAATAAACCCTGAGGTTTGACTTCACGATTAAAAAATATATATATATATATATTAATTTTAAAACTGGTAACACACCTGTGTGTGCGGGGTCTCTGGTTGAGCGATGCTGTGCGTCCGGGGCTGTTCTGACTTCCCAGCCGGGCTGGACTGGTCATGTAGTCATTTGGCACCACGGGAGGTTTAACAGGTTCCAGGGTCTTATAGGGTGTGTTCCTCCTGCGAGCACCCCGACGTACACACAACAAAAAAAATAAAAATACATCTTATACTAATGTAAATTAAATTCATAGAAGTACTAACTGACCAACTGTAAACATTCATTCATTCATTCATTCCTTATCTTCCGCTTTATCCTCTATTAGGGTCGCGGTGGGGTTCCCCATGCCCATCCAGGGGAGAACGTTTCAGGCGCTGGGCAGATACACCCAGGACAGGGGGGCAATCTATCGCTGGGCACACACTCACTCACACAGACACACTCTATATGGGGCAATTTGGAGAACTCAATTGACTTGTTCCATGTTTTTGGACTGTGGGAGGAAACCGGAGAACCCGGAGGAAACCCACGCAGACACGGGGAGAGCATGGAAACTCCACCCAGATGGGGATTCGAACCGGGAACAACTGTAAACATTCATTCATTCATTCATTATCTCCCGCTTTATCCTCTAGTAGGGTCGCGGTGGGGTTCTCCATGCCCATCTAGGGGAGAACGTCTCGGGCGCTGGGCAGATACACCCAGGACAGGACGCCAATCCATCGCTGGGCACACACTCACTCACTCACACAAACACACTCAATATGGGGAAATTTTAAGAATTCAATTGACTTGATCCATGTTTTTGGACTGTGGGAGGAAACCGGGGAACCCGGAGGAAACCCACGCGGACACGGGGAGGACATGGAAACTCCACCCAGATAGGGATTCGAACCAGGAATCCCTAGCACTGAGAGGAGAACATGCTAAAGCACTAAGCCACCATGCCGCCCCAACTGTAAACATGACTATAAAATATATATTTCGATATATTTTGATGGGTTACAGTCATTAACTGAGAGAATATAAAACAATACACAGAACATGTACCCCAGTGTGCCCCGTCCTGCCATAGGTGGACTTGGTGGCTTCTGCGTCGGTGGATTGGTCCTTGATAAAGTCCCGCCCCCAGTTCTGGCAGTTTGGCTTCCTTGCTGGAAAAGCCAAATAATAATTTGAGAACGATTTACAAAATTTTCTTTCTATCGCAGTCAACAACAACAACAATAACAAAAACAAAAACAACAGCAATAATATTACTAATAAAACCTGTGGTTCAGGTGGGTTTGCACTTACCTTTGCTTTTAGCCACTGATGGTGTGCAATGGGACAGAAAAATACATTTTACTCAATTAATTCTACTTGTATAATGATTAGTGATTGATCTTTACTGTTGCAAAAAGCAACTAAATTATAGACAGACATTAAAAAGTTATTTTGACGGCAGAGTTGCGTTCGAACACTGATTTGTGGACTACAGACGGAGCCAGGAACAAGCAGGTGTGGTAATGATCTCACCTGTAGAATGTCTGTGTTTATTGTCTGTTTTAACAGTGTATGGGGCAGTGCGGATGCTGGTTTTTGCACTTTTTTTGGTACTCACTTTAACGCCGTGCCCCACATCATCCAGCAGGGTGTAATCTATAGGTTTCCTTATGTAGCGCACGGGTCGTTCCATGTTGCCGGGAGCGATGATTTTGTGCGTCCGTGATGTGTTCTTGTTGGTGGTCAGAATGCCAATCTCTCGTCGTGCAACTTTCTCCTTGTGGATGTCCACCGTCTGCACAGACATCGAACAGGAAAGCTGTGAAAACCCGCTCAGGTGGTGAGAAAAGAACAACAATCATTTACAGTCGTGGTCCACCTGGGAGATGTGATTGACGGAGGACTCCATGCGGCGCAGCTGAGAGGCCTGGATGTCCAATAATTGCAGGACATTATTGGCGAGGGCGTTGATCTGATACGCCACGCTGGCCAAAGACTGGGTTGTATACGCTTTGGTTTCTTCCAAAGCCTTTTTTTTATCCTGCGCCTGAGTAGAGACAGACACAGAGACAGACACAGAGACAGACACAGAGACAGAGACAGAGACAGAGACAGACACAGAGACAGACACAGAGACAGACACAGAGACAGACACAGAGACAGACACAGAGACAGACACAGAGACAGACACAGAGACAGATACAGAGACAGACACAGAGACAGATACAGACACAGAGACAGACACAGAGACAGACACAGAGAGAGATACAGAGACAGACACAGAGACAGATACAGAGACAGACACAGAGACAGACACAGAGACAGACACAAAGACAGACACAGAGAGAGATACAGAGACAGAGACAGACACAGAGACAGAGACAGACACAGAGACAGAGACAGACACAGAGACAGAGACAGACACAGAGACAGACACAGAGACAGACACAGAGACAGACACAGAGACAGACACAGAGAGAGAACCTTGAATAGTTAGATCCATTTAAATGTCATAAGACACTATTTGGACTTTAAGTCATTATACAGACATAAAATTTCATTCCATCACAGACCAGCCTTAAAGAATAACACGGATTAAAGGTGAAAAGCACAAATATATAACACAAGTATAAATAATTAACATTTTTACATATTCATTCATTCATTATCTTCCGCTTTATCCTCTATTAGGGTCGCGGTGGGGTTCCCCATGCCCATCCAGGGGAGAACGTTTCGGGCGCTGGGCAGATACACCCAGAACAGGACGCCAATCTATCGCTGGGCACACACTCACTCACACAGACACACTCTATATGGGGCAATTTGGAGAACTCAATTGACTTGATCCATGTTATTGGACTGTGGGAGGAAACCCGAGAACCCGGAGGAAACCCACGCGGACACGGGGAGAATATGGAAACTCCACCCAGATGGGGATTCGAACTGGGAATCCCTAGTGCTGAGAGGAGAACATGCTAAACCACTAAGCCACCGTGCCACCCATTTTTTTAAATATTTTTTTAAACCCATGTTTTAAAAATATTATCCAGCATTAAAGGTTGTATTTTTATCTTATTTTTTTTTTTTAATGTAATGTATTTCCATCATCAACAGGCTTTCTTAAGTTTCCCCTAGGAAACAGACCAATCGCCTCATAATAAAAAGTGGATTAATGTCCACACCTGACCATAAACCCGAGGAATTTAATAACAGACTCGCAATATTCTCACACAGGGGGGCATGGACATAAAACAAGGCCCTAACATACACCATGGCAATTTGTTGGTCTACAGGACAGACACACAAAAACAAAACAAACCCCTGATTATTTTAAAGGGGAACCACCGGCAACCACAGGCATGCCACACCACAAAAGCTGGATTTTTAAAAATGTATTGTATAAGAGATAAAAAAAAAAAACGGCTGCAGAACGGTGTGAATATTGGATTAGAACTTGATTTATGAAGAAACATGAAGAAAATACAATAAATTCTGGATTAATACTTATATACTTAAAAAGATGGCTTTAGAACAGAATAAATGCTGGTTTAGTATATTTAAAACATTATAAATGTTAAATTAACAGTGATAAACTGTGATAAAAAAAAGGCTGCAGAACGGTGTGAATATTGGATTAGAACTGGTTTAATATGGGGATTGATTTATGAAGAAAATACAATAAATTCTGGATTGACACTTATATACTTAAAAAGATGGCTTTAGAACAGAATAAATGCTGGGTTAGTATATTCAAAACCTTATAAATGTTAAATTAACAGTGATAAACTGTGATAAAAAGCACTGTTTGTTCCGAAAGCCCCACAAAAACCATTACAAATGTGTTTAAAACAGCAGGAATGCTGTAATATGGCCCCTTTATTCAGGAGGAGGTCCGAAACACGTTGAATCCAACACAAATGGTTTTACTGTAAGACTAACCAAAGCATGTTATGATTATGCCATGATTATTTGGTGAGCACCGTTTCCCCCCCCGAGGTTCGGCCTCACAAAGGCAATCAGACGGCTGACCAGCGAGACCTCATCTGTGCAATCTGCAAAATTGTTTATCCGGCATCCATCGTTTTTGTCACGGTGTACTTTGTAAA